>CABHPQ010146476.1:0-14619 GCA_902168405.1 Peromyscus aztecus
AACATATTTTTCCACCATTTTTTTAGCTTAAGGGGCAGGACAGACAAAGACAATTCATATCCCTCTGAGAAACATGCTGGAATAGAAGGATGAAGGTAGGAATTATAGTAATGATAAAAAATACTAAGAAGTAAGAATTATGAGCACTCAACTTCACAACAGATACTTCTGAGACCTTCAACACTCAGAAGAAACTGCAAAGTGTTTATGTATAGATGACTAAACAGAGGCTGAAAAAAAGCTCATAATAAAGTGGCCATGACCACACTGTGCTGGTAGAATCAGAATTTGAAGCCAAGCCTATACCTTTAACACATTCAACGAAATAAAATCAAGATAAGAAACTTAGTCTCATTTCTCCAAGATTCAAAGTAGACAAGGTTAAAATCATAAGCAGAGAATGCTTGCAGAGAAGCATTTACCTAGAACATTCTTTATGAAGCAAAAGGAGGCAGCAGTCAAAGCAAGAGCCTTGGCATGGGTAGACTTTCCAGGGATGTCAATGCCAGTCATGTGGCCTGTCTTCCTGAACAGCATCAGAGTAAGTGGAATTTTCCTGAATAATATCTACATGTCTCTTCTTTAAAACATGGGAAGAGCTGTTCTGAGATCACAAAGGTTTTGTACAGATAACTGAAATGTGCTCACCATAAGAGCTATGCCATCGTGAACTTCCAGCATTGGTTCCAATGTGTTACGAGTGACCTTCAGCTGGCACCCAAGCCATATGAGCTCTTATGGGCCTCCAGAGTCAAGTTGGGTCTATCACATGCAATGTCCTACCTTGTGTTCCTGAAGAAAACCCTGCCAGTGGACACAGGTAGTCAGAAAGCTTGCTCTAGGAAAGACAAGCCTCTCTGTTGTCTGAATGGAAGAGAATAAGGTGACTATTCTCATGCATGGTTTCTACATAAATGACAGCCAAGATCCAGGGATAAGTGTACAAATAGAAGGGCATAAATAACAGAATGACCAAAATCATATCTTAAGGAAATCTTTTAGAATTTTGAAAAAATAGTACATACAAAGGTAAGAACCGGGTATCTAGGGGGAAAAGCACAATAATGGTCTTTAAAATTAAGACTATGGATACAAGGATCAAAACAACTTAAAACTAGAAATATGGCCACCAAAATTTAAACATCATTACAAACACTTAATGTCAAGTAAATTTCTCAAGCAATGGAATAAAAACAATGAAGAGGAGAATGTGATTGAAAAGTAAGAGGCACAGAGAATTAACTCAGGCATGTCTGTCCAGCAATCCTGAAAAGGGAGAACAGAGAATACAAAGTGAGAAACATTACTAAGATTCAGTAGGAATGAAACACAGAGAGAAAAGACTGCATCTTCATACCGGAATAATCCATCAAGTGATGAGACCAGTGAATGAAGACAAAATCAATTTTAAATTAAATAAAAATAAGCCCATTAAATAAATGAGGCATGCTGTAAAATCACTTTGTAAAGAGGGCCCAGTATTTGCACAGGGATAAAGGAAGACAATTCACAAATAAACAAACAAGGAGAAACCTTCTCTTCCACCTGACATATACCTCCTTCTCCAGAACAGTACCTGGTGGGGGAAGGCGGGGGCGCGTGGTGGGAATCACAGTAGATTCTCCTTGCAGCTCATTAAGTGGATTAGAGGCCACAGCCTCTAAGTTTCTTTCTACCCTTAGGACTCCCAGAAAACCAGCTGTCATTGCTCAGCTAGTTCCTCCATCAGGGTACAGAGGCAACAAAGTAGGCTGGGCTCCAGAGAATGAGGTCAAGATTAGAAGGATATCCTAAAAGATGTTTCAGCAGGAAGTGAGCACCAAACACAAGCACCCCTCCCTCACATGTCACCCTGATGAGGATGTCCCATCACTGCCTCCACTGTGGCTAGCACTGTCCTACCTGGTCCAAAAACCTCCCCAGTACTTCAAAACGCTGAAGGTTTCCTTCAGTCCCAAAAACTAAGAGAGATACACTTTGGTAGGAAGGTTTAAAGAATCGGTTTTTAAAAACGTAAGCACTGGGGCCAGCGAAATGGATCATAGGATGGATGGATAAAGGTGCCTACAGCCAAATTTAAAGATCTGAGCCCAACCAGAAGGAAACACGGTGGAAAGAGAGAACTGACTCCATCAAGTTGTCCTTTGACACACAAATAAATAAATGTGAGTTAAAAATTACTTAGAAACATAAATAGGACACAAAAACATACTCCCTCCGTTTCAAGGAAAAGAAGAAAAAGCTCTGAATCCTTGGGTTGTTTCTGTCTCTCTGCCTGGCTCTTTGGCAAAAGGAGGCTGGCATCCAAACAAAGCTAGAAACTCCAGGATAAGTAAAGATACTCCTTTGCTTCTCAATACAATTAGCTCACACAAGTAAGGACACAGCGTACCCAGGAGCCAGCCATCACCTCTGCTGCCAAGTTCATTAACCTCCAAAACTCAATGGGCCAATGCAAGCACGGTGCTTCTCAATCTGCATGTGGCCTCATTCATAGCTGACCAAGTCACCACCACTCTTGGGTCAGGAACAGCAGGGCTGGCTTGTGCTCGCACGCCACATCTTCACTCTGCAGAGTGAACTCCTGAGAACGAGGGCCAGTCACCACTTTATCACCCAGCTATACGTGATGGAGCTTGGAACTGGGATCTTACCGCTGAACACAAAACAGCAGAAGAATGTATGTATGCCTTAGAGTCACACACACCTGGTGGCTCATTATGCAGTGGCCTCTTGAGAAAACCTGCAGGTGACTAGCAAGAGCGCTGCATCCAAAGAGCAAGGCTGCACTGTTACCAAACAAGAAAGATTAGAAGAAAGCAACAAAATAGAATATCCTACTGGAGGAGAATTCCAAATTGGAGGTAGGAGGTGCGTCCCTAAACTCTCTTCCTTTGGAAAGGTGTCTTAGTGAGGTTATCTATTGCTGTGGTAAAATGCCATGACCAAAACCAACTTGGGGAGGAAAGGATTTATTTCATCTTACACTTTCATGTTACAGTCGATCACTGAGGGAAGTCTGATCAGCAACACAAGTCAGGAACCTAGAGGCAGAAACTGATGCAGAGGAATGCAGCTTACAGGCATGTCCCCCCTGCCAGGTTTGCTCAGCCTGCTTTAAGGCACCCAGGACCACCAGTCCAGGGACAGCAGGACCACCAGTCCAGGGACAGCACAGCCCACGATGAGTTGGACCCTCCCACACCGATCACTAGTTAAGAAAAAGCCCTACAGGCTTGCCTACAGCTCCATTTTATGGAGAGATTTTCTTAGTTGGGATTCCCTTCTCTCAGATGACTCAAGCTCAGTGGTTCTCAACCTGTGTGTTGCAACCCCCTTTCGGTCCCACATCAGCTATTCACAATACAACTCATAACAACAGCAAAATTACAGTTATGAAGTAGCAATGAAATCCTTTTATAGTTGGGGGTCACTACAACATGAGGAACTGCATTAAAGGGTCACAGCATTAGGAAGGTTGAGAACCACTGCTCTAGCTTGTGTCAAGTTGACAAAAAACTAGCCATCGTAGAAGGGGTAGGCAATGTCAAGAGGGAACCGCTTACCTCCACCCTGACTGGGCATCTCAAAAGCCCACCACAGTGTTTCCAGGCTAAAGAACACACAGCTGCCCACAGGAAATAGTAACATCAAATAACCAAGCAGAAGGCCCTAGAAAACCAATCACTTCTGTCCGTACTGGGTTTTAGGAGCAGATACTATGTGCCAACCAGGCATGCAAAGGATGTACAGGTTTGACTAATGAGGTAAGGAGCAGAAAGAATCAGCAGTGATAGACTCACGCCATCACAGCAAGGCCTTGGTGGGTTTACTACGGAGCAATGAACCTGCATGCTAAAATGCCAGCAGGATCAAGATGAATTCACATGAAATCTGTCCTCGAATGTCTAGAATTCAAGGAACATTTCAGATTGCATTTAGAACTCCTCGTAAATTAACGATAGACACGAAAGTTAATAACAGCTGGAACAGATCAAGCAGAAAGAAAGAAAGAAAGCGGGCACTGGCATGTCTGTTACGTGAATTTCTTAGAGTCCATAAATTTGATATTTGGAGGGAAGAAGGGAAATGTTAATTAGGGGAAATTTCATACTGGATTTAATTTTGCCATGGAGCCAAAGCTCTATTGTAAAAAAACCCCTTGGAATCAGAAGTCACCCTCACCAGACCTGGGCCCTGCCTTTCATCTTACCAGTCAAACTTGTCAATATGTGACTTAATTGTTTTCGTGTGTTGTTTCCTACTTTCTCTCCCCCAAATATAAAATCAAGAGCTAGGCCCATACTTTTATTTTACTATATGTAGAGGTCAATTAGTGTGTGTGTGTGTGTGTGTGTGTGTGTGTGTGTGAGAGAGAGAGAGAGAGAGAGAGAGAGAGAGAGAGAGAGAGAGAGAGAGAGAGAGAGAGAATATCTAAGCCATCCCTCTGCCTTCTCTAAAGGCTTGTAATCATTTTCCATAATTTTTAGACTTCTCTAGTTAAAGGTTTCTCTGGGGATCACAGTCACTCTGAAAAGTCTCGACGTTCACTTGTCTTACTTTCCAGACACAGAAGGAGTATTGTTATGACACCTATCTGGATTATATAGACCCAGATCTAGCTCAGGTAAGTTTCCTGGAATGCAACTTTAGACAGGTGGGGACTAATGCCTCATGGATGACTTTAATGCAAACATCAGCCCTAGCTGCAGGTTCCTGGGTAAGCAGAAGGCTCCAGAGGCTTCCGCAGTTGGCTCCACAGATTTCCCACTCGGTATCTTGATGTCAATCTTGTCCCTTCTTAATAACCGTTTCTCCAATGACTAGTTGAGAGTTGCCATGTTTGGCTTTAGCCTACACTAGCTTTGTCATCCACATTTTTCTTTTTCATCTTTTCTCATAATTTGTTCCTTTGATACCTCAATCATGCTTAAGAACCTTTCAGTTTATCTGAGATGCCAAAGTCAAGAGACAATGAACTGTCCATCTTAATGGGACTATTCAACATTTAGGCAGACCCCACTTTGCACTAAGTAGGGATCGTTGATCCATGGAGAGAGCCTGTGTTCCAAGTGCTACTGTGCCATCAAGAGAATTGGGAGTAGCAGAGTACAACTGGGGGGACAAGGTAGAAAAGCCAGGCACCCAGGACCTCCCTCCTTCACCCCAAACCCCAGGCCTGGGGCTCAGGTTCAAATGTGCACAGGATCTAGGTGACCCTCAGTTTCTTTGAGGTAAAATGTGTTTCTACACAAACTGAAAAAGTGTAGTAAGGCCCTCAGAGGAGCAATTGGCACAAGTAAGTATTCCACACAGGGGCCTCCCTAAATGGGAGCACAGAGAGCCTCCCTATAACGAAGTCATGTGTATGTAACTTCACTGTCTTTGAGGAAGCATTAATTAACTAGAAATTTCTCATGATCACCCACATTAGACCCACCTGAACACAAAGGTAAAAATGATGAGAATTTATCCCTGTGCACATGAACTGTGAACCAATAGCTGAGGAGCACCCATGGAACTAGATCAGGCCCTCTGGATAAGTGAGACAGTCGATTAGTTTAAACTGTTTGGGAGGCCCCCCGAGCAGTGGGACCGAGACCTGTCTTTAGGGGAGCTGGCTTTTTGGAACCTAGGGCCTATGCTGGGACAGTTTGCTCAGCCTGGGTGAAGGGAGGAGGGGACTGGCCCTGCCTCAACTGAATCTACCAGGCTGAGCTGAATCCCCAGGGGAGTCCTTGCCCTGGAGGAGATGGGAATGGGGGGTGGATTGGGGGGAGGAGGGGGAGAGGGAAGACAGGGGAATTCATGGCTGATATGTAAAATTAAATTAAATTATAAAATTTTAAAAAATGATGAGAATTGGGGATAGAGAGATGACTTCACTGTAAAGAACCTGCACTCTTTCTCCAGAGGACCTGAGTTTGGTTCCCAGTACCATGGCCTGCAATTCCAATTCCAGGGAATCTGATTATCTCTCTGACTTCCATGGGCACCACATTTGCATGCACAAACTCACTCACATAAACACATAAAAAAAATTAAAATCTTTGAGTGGTGGTGAGAAGTGACCAGAACCAGCCACCCAAGCACTGGGATGGTCCTGAGTAGCACACAGAGCCACAGGTGGAGATATCCTCCCCAATTCCAAAAACTTGCACCCCAAATCTTACACATAGCACTACCAGTACTAGGTCCTCAAGACAGAGCTTCTGAGCCTCCCCTAGTCATAGAGCCTGACCCAGCGGACCTGGTCCTTGCATAGGTTTGGACCATCGTTTGAAATTGTGTCAGGTATGAAGCACAAGAGAAGAACCTCAGATTGTAAGTCAAACCAGGCTCAAACCTCAGGTATAAAAACAGGCAACTTCTCAGCCTACTCGGGCTTTGATATCCTCATCTATCAAACGGGAAGTCCAGACAACATCTCATGAAATTGCATGAATTTAGAAGTTCAGGGACAGAGGCTGTGATATAAAATGTTTCACAGAGAGAGGCCTCTATGTCTGTGGCCACAGCTTCTAAGGAGGGGGCTTCCTAGATGGGTGGCTATATCAGCATGCTAAGCACTCTTCTACATTCTATTCCCTTCTGCCAGGGTAACAGTCCTAAAACAAAAATCAAGTCACACTGAACCTCCCCTCCCACATGTCTCCCCAGACCACCCCACTTCATGGCTAGGACACTTGCCCCTTCTCACCTCAGCCTTTTGGCTTCTGGTTCCCCCTCCCCGTCAACAGCAGCAGCACATCTCCAGTTGCATAACCTCAGGACACATCTGTTATCCCTTCTTGAGGGCTCTGACTAGGTATTTGGCATGTGTCTCCTCTCACCAGCTTTGAGACCAAGGACATGGTTTGGCAAACACCAGCCATTTACGACACTGTCTCAGTCACAGCAGACTCTCAAAAAAAAAAAAAAAAAAAATGAGGTTTTGAAATGAGGAAAAGTGTCAGGTACTGTACATTTATATAGGTCATATCAGTGTAATGAACTAGAGGGTCTGGGTCCTAGAAAGGTATCCAGGTGCCTCCAACTGTTCTCTGACTATGTATGTCTCTAGGTCATAAGTTTTACAGCAATGTAATAGATACATAATACAGTTAAAATATCAATGACGAAAGGGGCAATATAAAAATGCATCTTTCTAGATGTGAGGGTTAGGGTTAGTATATACATATTATAAAAGTAAGCCGCATACAGAGTTGAAATGGTTAATCCACAATAGTCCAGAAGGCCTCCTGGAGGAGATGGCATTACAACAACCCTGTGGCAGAGGTGAGAAGAGTAGCCTAGGGAGAGAGGAACACTTGCAAAGGTCTAGAGACCAAAAAGAGTTCTGATACACAGGAGGACCTGGAAGGAAGCCTTTGTGGCTGACGGGATTTCAGGGGGAGGGGAAGAGCTGGGAGGGATCACAGTCCTTCTGGTAGGGAATAAGGCCACAGGAAAACCACCATATTATGCAACTCTCTTCTAGGCCCTGAGAACTGGAGGATGCAACGGGGGGTGGGGCAGGGGTGGAAGCATTCCTTACAAAGGGGAAAACAGGAACAAGGCGAGGAACCTTGAAATCCTGCCCAATTTGAGAGCAGGCTGAGCCCAAGAAGGCAAGTCAAAAGAAGAGGGACTGTTTGTTTCTGAGCACCACTATGTACACTTCTCTGCTCCTCTTTATATTACCTAGGAAACAGGCTCCTCCTTTGATTCCAGGCTCAAGTTAGAGCACAATCAGCATGTAGATTTGGGTCCCCCCAGTGGACAAGGTAAACACCCGCTCCCTAGAGTGGGCTCCCATTGACCAGTACAATGTGTGCTGATTAGGTCCAGGACCCCCACAGGGAGGCCAGTGTCTCCTCCTCCAGGGTTCCAGCATCTCCCATCAGATTATTTCAGGCCAGGAGGATTGAAGGCTCATTCCACTAATGTGAGTCTTTGTTCTTCTTCTTTTCCCCGACATTTTGGCTACTGGATTGCCCAGCTTCATCTCCCTTGTTATTGCTAACTCCATCTCCAGCTGAACAAAGGTCCTTCAAACAGTTTTTCTGGCTTGACTGACATGTGGGGATTCGGGAGCTTCCCAATAAAATGGATTCAATGGTTTGCATTTTCTCGTTGTGAAAATGAGATCTTAAAGGTTAAAAAAAAATGTCTTCCTACAGAATACTTAGTTCTTTAGAAAAGCAGCCACATGATTTCTCATGTTTGGGATTGGTAATTTGGGTTCAGGATACTGTGATTATTGGGGGTCACCTAGTATAGACAAGAGCAACAGCTGGACAACAAGAAGAAAAATGCCATTATGTTGTCTTCATATGAAAATATAAAATATTGTCCAAAATGGTGGTGATCAGCCAGGCAGGGAGGTCCCGGAAGGCAAGCTCAGGTCTGGTGGAGGATGGGCTAAATCCACAAATGGGGTAAATTCAAGTCTGAAGCAGAGAGGCTCTCAGTTTGCAACACTTACCCAGGGGTTTGTCAACTCTGACAAGCCATGCACCATGTCCTGGGGTCTTCCTGGACTGGATCCAGAACAGATCCTGAGGACACTGCCTTGTCAGCAGCTCTCTATCACTGTCTCTCACTGTGAAGCCACCCTCTGCCCACAAAGGTTTTTCTAGTTCCCCCTCCCCAGACATCAGGCTTTCTTTGCAGTCCTGGCCAGTGGGAATGTCCCTTACCCAGCTTTGTCTTTCTGCCTGTCTCTTCCTTAGGATTTCTTGATGGTTACCTCCTTCAGAAAGCCTTCTGGACTGAGGAGAGAAGGTTTTCTTTCAGATGTTCCTGAAGAACATCACATTGTCGTTCCTCACAGTGACTGAACTTGTCTCCATGCCCCACAGCTGAGGCTCTACAGAAGCAGGGCACTGCTCATTGGTCCAGTGTCTTGGAGCACTTGGGCTATTCCCTAAGTACATGCCCAGTTAACAAACAGCCAACACAATCATAAGGCTGAGCAGTCACATCAATCAGTAAGATTTTTTCTTTCTTTTCTTTGTTCTAAGATGAAGAAATTAATCTGAAATAGAGGCCAATGGAAAATCTGGGCCCACGAAAGAAGGGAAGGCTCTAGAAAAGTGAGAGCAACTTCTTTATTTACTGGAAACCAAAGCAAAGACTCGAATTTAAAAGCTTAAATAACTGAGAAAGTATGATACTTTTCAAAGAACACTACAAAAACCTAAACTCTATCAAGGCACTGGAACTCAATAAAAGACCAAATTGGTTACTCTGTATTAATTCAAACTGTAAAAAGACACAAAGAGAGAAAAATCAAGCCCTTTCATGGAGAAGTGTGAGGACACAGCACAAATTTATAGATGCAAGATCAAGAAAGCTAACGCAGGATAGGAGACCCGGCTTTCAAGAGACATCAAAGGTAACATTCTTTAATTATACAAGAAAAAGGAGGAGGGCCAAGGATAATGTTGCCTCCATTAGGAGCGGGAAAGGAAGCTGTTAGAAGCTGGCTAGAAAAGGGCAGGGGTCACTGTTTCCATGTTTCTCTCTAAGAAAGAAAAAAGCAAAACAGGAGGGCAGGAGATGGCCACGGAGAGAAAGGAACCTAAGACAGTGCCATTTGGGTGGGTGCCAAATTGAGAAGGGAATAAAAATCACATGACATTTTTAGAAAACTTTATCCTTGCTTCTGAGCTGAGCTGTGATGTGAGGTCTCAGTAACATGAGCTTCACACTGGCTGGACAAGGATCACTAGGGACATTATTACCAAAATCGTGAATTACTGAGGTTATTGGAGAAAAGGGCAAGCAAGCACTATGCTTCCCTCAGCTTCAGGAAAAATACCCAGCAGTCCCATCTTACATGAGTGTCCCGTCAACTAAGACAGGCAGTTCTACTGTGCCAGTCCCACTGTATTAAAAAAGCTTTCACATCCCTTCTGTGACTAACCAATCAACTTATTCCAAAGGGCCACGAGTCATCTTGCAAGTGAAACCTAGCAGCTTTCTACCTCTCAGAGGGGGCTGTATGGTACATAATGACGGACCCTAAGATCACAACAGAAGCAACTACATCTCTTCCCATGTCAACAGAGTAACTTCTGTTGAGCAGGCTGTGGAACTTTAATCTCCAACACGGCCAAGGTCAAACAATCTAACAGTCCCCCAGCTATGGCAGGATGGGGGCCTCCTCCCAAACCTTCCCAGATAAATCTGGTGGACAGAAAAGCCAAGTGCAGTCTTCAACCTAATCGCACTCCTCCAAGAGATCTGGCTATGGTACAGTGACAACCAGAGGAAGTAATAATAATGTGTTTAAACATGAGACTGGCATGGCTCTTTGGTGCCCAGGATGGGAAATTATCTTGGAAGATGGTATTTAAAGGAGTCATATCTAACTGGCCTAGGTGAGGTAATCACATGACCAGAAACACAAAGGCATCAGAGTAAAGGTCCAAAGGGAGCCAGTTCTGAGTGATGCAAGGAGATGTTAGTGGGAGGCATAGGAGGGGCTGTCCATCTTGCCACCGGCTAAATTATTGTCTCAAGACACATGGTCTCCTCTTCTTTCTTTTTCTCATCTGTGTGGCCTTCTAGTAAATCTGTTTTCAAAATCTACAGAGAGAACTAATTAACTTTTCTCCAAATGCTACAGTACTTTTCTCAGTTACCTGGTTCCCACTGTCACTCACCATCTCTCAACCTTCATTAGCAAAAGTCCAAACCCAGAATACTAGAATTATCCCCACTTCTGTAATGTTTTAATCACCTTGCAAGGTAGCTATGAGATCTGTGGAATGTAGCTGTGAAAGTCTATAGCAATGGCTTACTGTTCCTACTCTGGGCTGCTGTATGGAAGCCACATCATTATATTGAACTTTTGAGAAAAGACAAGGAAAGCAAAGAGTCTTGATTTCACAAATAAGTTCTGCAAGGGTTTAGAGACTTTCTGACAGCCTCACTCCTCCCCTCCCTACAACTCAAGACTAACAGCTAGAAAGCAAGAGAGTCAGCATAGCCCCCAGAGAACGACCTAGTATCACTGGCTCTACTTAAATAATCTAACATTCAGAAGGGAAATGAAAGCTCCGGATTGGCTCATCAGCAGTTCTCCAAAGAGGAAGAGACAATCTGGATGAAGCCGGAGCTGTGCGCTAAGGGAGCTGTCGTTACCTTTGCAGTTCGGTCAACACCAAACTGTTCATTGGTGCCTTGTAGGCATTTTTGTCTCTACAGTCTCAAGATGACAAGTGCAAAGCAGAAGAAATGTGAGCAGGTGCACCTATTAAATATGTAAAATACAGATCCTCTTCCCCCTCAGTCAGAAGATACATTTCTAAGGCATGTGGAAAGTCAGCTAACAGAAAGATAGACAGGTAAGAAAAAAATACTTGCATGTGCTTTTTTTTTTCCTTTTAAAGCACACAAGACTATAAGTGGGCTCAGCACAATAGCTTTCCACAGAAAATAAATGCAAGCCAATTAAAAATTCCATTTCTTTTCTTTAAGCTAATTCCTCAGGTTTTGCTAATTAGCAACTAATAGTTCTGTCATTTGAGCTGGGGAACATAAGGGAGAATACCAGTGGTGTGTTTTCAATCAAAGCATTTGCATGCAAGAATGCATCATATTTTCCATGAAGAATTACTGCTTGGGAGCAGGGCGGGGAGGAGGGCAGTCTGTGCACAACTATAAAACTATGAAGGAGACTTGAACTTTTGAAAAAGAAGAAAACTTTCTGCTCCTTTTAGCAAAACTGAGGCCTTCTATGACATGTTCAATGACTCCACCAAACTTCACACACAAAACCCTCCAGGGACGGCTACAGAACTACACCCTCCATAGTGAGAAGGAAGACAGTGAAGCGCATGTTTCCTGGAAAAGTTAAGTGTCAGTCAGGGTACAGAGAATGCTTGAACTATTATGTCACCTGCCTCCCCAGGTTTATAAAACAATAAATGTATGGCAGTAAATGAAAGCAGCGGGTGATGGTGGTTTGAAATAGCTGGCTACAGATGGAACAGGAGGAGAAAAACGTTGCTGATCAATCTTTGGGCAAGAGATGGAGTCTCTTAACCTGACCCCAAGTATAAGTTGATAGGGTACCTAAATCTAGCCCCCCTCATGGTATCCCAAATTATAACACATGAGTGATGCCGTGGCCAAGAGGCTGTCAGCACCGCGTCATGTCTGAGCCATGCAGCTTGCGTGCTTTTTTTTCTTGCCCTGATATACAGCCCATCCACAGCTACCCTTCAGGAGAGAACACCCACCCCACCCCACCCCACTGTGTGGATTTTATTCCAAACACATGTTGAGAATGTTTGAAGTGCCCGCTATCCCTGGGCTTTCTTTTTTCTTTCCTTTTTGAGTTTTTAAAGTCAAACCCACAAAACCTAACATACTTTGAATTCCGCCTAACTACAATTTGTGAAGATGCATCACTGCATACCCAAGTATGATAAAATCTTACGCAATAAAAATTTTACATATGTCCTTCTGAAGGGAAAAAGATGTTTTGTTTTTTTCTTCCCTTTTCTGGTCTTACAGGAAACCTACCCACACTTTAGAAATACAAAGTTAGTATATATAGAAGCACAGAGTAGGCATTTGAAAAGTCTACATTTTCCAACCACGGATAATTGAAGGAATTACTGACTGTTTACAGCCAGCCACATTGGCCTGGTGGACGCTTTTTTAATCCAGCTGTCTCAAAGAGCTGGCAGACACAGGAAAGAGGAACGAGGGGCCTACAGAGATGCTTCTGGGCCGTGAGTTACAAAGGTCTCCAACGCACTTGGGTTTGGCTAGCACCGCAGGAGGGAGATAGGCTTACCCACAAGAAACAGAAATGAAATAAAATTTAATGCCTCTTTCAAATACATTTTTTAAATTCTTAGGATATTTATTACCTTTAGCTCATATTAGTCACTAGCTTTGCCTGGGTAATTAAATCCATGTCAGGTATGCAGATTTGATCATAAACACCTAAAAAATCCACTTGATGTAAATAGAAGATTAAATAGCCAAACAGGGTTCTAGAAAAACAAAGTCATACCTTATCTAATTCAAGCTTAGTTTAGTCTTTAATTACTTCATATCAACAAATAATACTATACCTTTTTTCTGTGTTTTCATTTATTATATAAAATATTTCCTGCTAAAAACTTAAAATTTTAGCACCTCTTAAACAAACTAAAAAGCTTCACAATGTCTTTACTTATGAAATAGACAAAAGTCAGAGTAAACTGGGGTCCCATGAGAAAGTCAGCCTTTAAAAAAGGCACAGGGCATAGCTCTTGCCACCCCAAGTCTCCCTTCCTAGTTACAAGCGCACTGATTTTCTAAGCTGTCAGAAAAACAAAGCACCACAAACAAAATACACTGCACCCTCACAGAAATGACATGGCTTACAGAGTGAGCCAACCACATGATGATGGTGATGGAGGAAGAGAAGAAATAAAGGGAAAAGTAGACGGAAGAAGAGCAGAATGGCACTTAGCATGTGCTGGAGTTTAGGAAAGATTCCATTTCATTGTCTCAACTGCAGAAGAACCCCAAGGCACAGACAGTCATATCATCACACATACTTGAGAAGAAGGAAATGGCTCTTGGAAGTCAACATACCGGGTCAAGGTCACAAGGCTAATAAGTGGAGCACTGGAATCTGAACCCAAATCTATACAGTTTTAAAGAGTTCCGGAACAAAACTACGTAATGCTCCAAAGTTAGGGAAACCATTGGTGAGGACCTCAGAATTCATTTGCCATGGGACTAGAGATGATGGATCTGATCATAGACTAGAACATTAGTTCAACATTCTTTTATATAATACAGTAGGAAATCATAAGAATAATCAACTTATAAGTACTATATCCTCAAACTAGAAAAACAATAAATGAGTATAAATCCTAATGTGAGCTCTCCAGGCCCTGTTAGTTAATGCGATTTTGGTGAAGCCAGGAACTGGGTCACACGGACCACTGAGCGAGGGGTCCCTGCTGAAAAGAAAGCCAGCCCCTCAAACGATGGGGAGAGACTCAACGGGAAACTGTTAAAACAAAGAACAAGCTGCACAGTGAACAGAAAGTTAACGGTCCCACTACCATCAACCAACAGAAAGAAGTGTTCGTCCGCTGTCTGGACTAATTAAACACCTCACTAATTAGTGGGCATCTGGAAGAAAAACAAAACAAAACAAAACATCACTGTGATGGGAAAAGCTTGTGTTCACATAAAAAGACAAAACACTGCAAGGAGCTTGTAGGCGGGTAGCTAGGCTTGATCTTTAAAAAAAAAAAAAAAAAGTAAGTGTACTACTCACTATGAGACTATCTGAATACAGGTGGGGAGTTTATAGGAATCCCCAATGGTTTCTGCATGAACGACATTCAAGAGACCACAAATAAAAACACAATGAAAGACACTTCAAAATGTGATCAGAGAAAAAAAATTGCACAAACATTATTTTGTATCTTCAGTCTTAAAAAGTCAAGAAAAAAACAAAATGAAATAAGCCCTAGTGGAGGAAAGAAATATAGTTGTCCAAACACTTCCATCCTATTTCTGAGTCTATAGACACCTTTTCAGTAATGGGACCAATGAGCATTTTTTTCAAGAAAAGCACTTAACTTTCTTAAACGCTGATGGAAAAAAAAA
>CABHPQ010146476.1:14719-61832 GCA_902168405.1 Peromyscus aztecus
AGAGAGAAAGAAAGAAAGAAAGAAAGAAAGAAAGAAAGAAAGAAAGAAAGAAAGAAAGAAAGAAAGAAAGAAAGGAAGAAAGGAAGAAAGGAAGAAAGGAAGAAAGGAAGAAAGGAAGAAAGGAAGAAAGGAAGAAAGAAAGAGAGAGCCCTTCCACTTAAAAAGTATTGCTTCCCCATTTTTTTTTCCAACAATATACTCTGGTGGGGAAGCGGTTGCTGGGACTTAAGGTTGCTTGCAAGAGGCTTTGATCTGGTGAGTGAGTGAGTGTTCCCCTCTGCTTCCAGCTAACTAACGAAGGGATGAAATTAGCTTTTATCCTGGGCACTTTCTTGAGCAAAATAACATACTCTAATCAGCTGTCCTCACTAATCAGTCATCTGGCTAATGACCTTTTGCCTTAAAACACTAAAATTTCTGAATGATGTGGGAAAAGGGAAACACAAACCAGTCTCCCTCTCTGGAGCTCAATGGATCATCTGGAATTGGAGCCAGGAAGGTTAAATGGCAACCATATCCTGGCAAGGCGATAAATCTGTAATCAGGAGCCTCCAGCTTCACCACCTCAACAGGACTTGCATTACTCAGAGCCAAATTATATTCTTAAACCAGAAACAGGCCTGAAGTAAACTCAGCCCGTGTGTACTTACCTTATAGTCTGCCTCTGCAAAGAACTATCCTGTTCAATTTCTTTAATTCTGTTAGGACTAGAAAGGCAACTTCCTGTGTCTCAGGCAGGCTTGTAAGGAATAGGGCTCACTGGAGACTTCCATAGCAACAAATTTAGCACCGGATTGTTAAAATTAGTTTGTTTTAACAAGTCATTAAGCATGGGAATAGCAAAAACCATTAAAGCAAAAACTATGAAACATGATAAGAACGGTCATCAAAGGCTTTGAATATAGCCTGCTTTAATGGTTTCCCACCCTCAACCCAATTTTCTCAAAGCATGTCTGCACAGAGAGAGCATAGCTGGTTCAAACCCCAGCAAACATCTATGTGGATTCTTGACAAAACATCTTCCTGAACCCCTACACCCTGAAAAGGCTGAAACTGCTTAGACTATAAGAAAATGTCACTCTCTAAGAAGAATGGATAAGAAAAAGTAGGAAAAAAAAAACACAAAATTAAACATTTTTATAAATAGTAGAGTCAATAACTCACACAGCACATGCATGTAGGCATACACACCACACCCACCACACACACACACACACACACACACACACACACATACACACACACACACCATACACAGCCCCGCACCCATGTCTCCCAGAACAAGTGTTAACTGGCCAGAAGCACTTACGGTAGTGAGGCTCCATGTAACCATTCCGGGGGTCCATGGCAAACACAGTCCCACGGTAAGGGAGTGAGGGCTCCGCCAGATGTGGTAGAGATCCATGGATCTCCTTCTTGATCAATGAGGCCCTCTCATCACTAGATGTTGAGGGCTCCTCACTGATTTTGCTGAGCCCCTGCACACTCTGAGGCTGCATAGTGACTGCGTTTCTTCTCTCTCGGTGATAGATCTGTCCAGGACTTTCATCCTCTACAGAAAGAAGGAAAATGAAAGACTTTAAAATCTACTTTAAGGAGCAATTAAAAAAAAAAAAAAGTCATCAATACAGTTCTCCCTGTCTCTCTGTCAGAAAGAAGCCTCTTTGTCCTTCATGGCTACTTTGTAAACTACACACCTGTGATGGGATATTTGCAAAACAAAGTTGTCTATGAACGATGGCCAATGTTACACGTGGACGAATAAAGCAGGAAGTAAGCCTGAGGTACAAACTCGCTTGAGGCTGACAAAGCAATGGAGATTATCCTCCAAACACAATACCCTGCAGGTCCCACATGAGGCGGAAAGTTCTGCCAGCCTCCTGTCATGGATGACCAGCTTCACTCTGCCTGCCTTCAGGGTACTGAGAAGTCCAGCTGTCCAGTGGGGCTCTGGGTGGTTCAAGAAGGTTCTGGGCCTTAGTTTCAGAAGATGACCCATTAGAAGGTCATCCAAGAAATACTGTGGGTTTCATTTTTTTCTAAATCAGATTTGTAACCCACTAAGAGATTTAACAAGGTCAGAAATGAAACTGAATACACCCTAGAGACAAGGGGCAAAGGTGTCAATCCGCAACAGCATAGAGCCTCCTAAGATGCACATCACGTGCCTGCCCATACGTCAAAGCTGAGAACTAAAGGGGAAACTCAGTGAGACTGAAGGTCTAGGTGCAACACGGCTGTGTAGGTCGGGAAGAGAAGACCAGGGATGTTGCTCCCAGTCATGGTCTGATGTGACTCCAAAAACCAGAAGGCTGAAATCCCACACAGTTTATCTCCAGATCCCTAACACTTGAGCGCCCTTTGGTCTATAGGAACTTCCCATCTCTCCATCACCATTCTCTGTGAATGTGACTAGATGACCTTTGCTAGAACTCATGCATAAACTTCAGTCGATCTTGCTATCTGAACCCACAGCAGGTGGATTCATTTGCCTGTTAGAATCATACACAGTAGTAAGCTTTGCACCTCAAACAAACTGCATTTAACCAGCAGTTGTTGCCCTGGCAGAAAAAGCTCACAGAAACACAGCTGTACAGGTACTGCTTAAATATCTAACCCAAAAACTTGCATAGTCTTTATCCTTAATTAAAAATTGAAACTCTACGTAGGTATAAATAATCACACTGCTAACATCTCAGACAGACTGAGCATACCTAAATAAGCAAACTTCCCTTCAAAATAACCATAAGTAGACCTAACTCCCTAAATGTCCCCACATCAGGAACACTACTCACTTCTAACACTCTCAGAGCTCTTTGTCCACTTTGGAGAAAATCACAGCTGTGTATACTACGTATTACTACAAACCGATAACAACCACTATTTTACCTGATGCCAACACCAGCTCTGGTGTTCTGCTTATTTGTGTGTAAAGCTTGAAAATAAATGCTGAATTATTTTACCCCAAATGCCTTGCAAAACATAATGAGGTATGCTGGAGTCTTTACAATGAATCTGCTGACCAACACAAAGCAACTGTGAAATATTATTTTAGTATTGTTTTGTGCAGATCCTGACTTGAAACCTCATAATTAAAGGGTAAATCACAAGTTTAATCTATCAAATAACAACTAAAACCCACAAAAAAAGGAAGAAATGATCCCCAATTTTCACATTGATCTTCGCAAAAGCAATTCAAATCATGCTGCTGGTAATTTTAAGACAAAGTACCAAAAATAAACAAGTAAGAGCCTTCATTTTTCTTCACCCTGTTAATACACACAGGCATTGGTCTGCCCTGGAGATTCATTAGCAGTGAGGTTGTAGGCTACAGAAAGGACTTCAGGGTTATGCAAAAGCATATGGGCATCAAAAACACTGAAAATAACAGTTTTATAAAAAGTCCTACAACCTTCAAATAGTCCAAGTCATAGTTTGCACTCATTTGTGCTCTGCATTTAAAAAAAAAAAGAAAATGAAAATGTAAATAAACTTTTTTTAAAATTTCAAGCTAAAGTTAACTTGGAGCAATGACAGTACATTTTGTAGAACAGGAGGAGAAAAAAAAAAAAAAACAAGTTCCGCAGAGGAGCTGTGACACATAATTAGCATTCTCTGGGGGAAAAAATGAGTAAGCAAGTTCTTGTGATCTATTCCAGGTTTAAAATGGGGGCTCCTCAACTTCACCTTCCCAAAAGAAATGAGCCTTTGCCCCTTAAATATGCATCCCCACAGTCAATGCTGGTTCTGTGGCAGTGTGTCGTCCTACAATGAGCATGGGACTACAACCTCACCAACAACTGGACGGGTCAGTATGGCTGATCAATTCTCCTCACTCCAACCTGTGGGGAGAAAGAAGGAAGGCAAAGAAAAATGGGGTGCCTCTTAGCACAGTGACTTTGCTAATGAGATTTATCCCAACACGTGGGAAAAGGTTATACAAGCTCAAATAGTTAATATAGAAAGAAAAAAAAATGAAGGCATTCTCTCCATAAAGTTAAATGCAGGCAGGCAAGAATGTTTTCAATATAGAAACTTTCATCATGGACCCTTAACTTTTATTACACAGTTGGCGCTGTGACCTTTTTACTCAACAACCCACTGCCCCCAGATGCCAGAAGACACTTCATGAATTTACCTCCCGTGTTGAGTTGCTTTTGATGGGCATTCAGATGAAAACTTGACAATACACCCGCTCCCAAATACAAACAGCTAAGAGACTTGAGAGTATTATGTATACAAGGGAAGCACAGCTCCCAAGCAATATTCCCGCCTGCTCTTATAAATTTAGCAACCACTTCTGCATGCCAAAAGACGAAAGCTGTCTCATCTCATTCAGCTGAGGCGAGCTGTTCAATAAAGTTTGAGAGTCAGTGCAGACAAGCTACACTAGGCCAAATTATTGACAGAAACATACTGTCCACCATGGCAACAAGCAGGAGTCAGCAGCAAAAATGTAAGCAAACAGCCCACAGCTCCAAAAGCATCTGCCAATGGACTTTAACAGCCAAACACAAGCAACTGTTTGAGCTCCCCTGCTGAAAAGCTGCAAGCTTGGGGGTCAAAGTGAAACACGCAACTCTCTCAAAACTTTCAAGATAAAAATGATTTCAAAGACTGCCTACCGCCGGCACAGCCCCACTTTGCACCTCCTCCTTCCCGTCATCTGCACTCAGGCAGATGAATCTGAATGAATCCATGCCCAAAGACAGAGCCGCCCAAAACACACTGTTTTAGAAACTGCCCCAGAGTTTCCAAACTCCTCCAAAAGCAACCAACATGGAGTCAGAACTTAATGCCAGGAACTCAGAAAGAGCCAAAGCTACCTCACTGCAAACGCTGTAGGGCAGCTATCATGAAGGTCTGGAGAAAGCACCCCAGCTCTGTGAAAGAGGACTCAAGATAGACACACACTCCTGCACCCTTGATCACAAACTCCTGGAACATAGGAGACAAGGTCTTTTTCACCTAGTCTGTAACACATGTTCAACACAAGTCTTTCCATGCAAAAACGAAACTCCACTAAGCATCTTTAGGCAGGACACCTCCATTCGTGGCAAAACTGGCTGCTTAGGAGCTCAGAGAACACCTGCTTGCTCTTTCCTCCATTAACACCCATTTTGCTCTGCTGTTGAAAACCCATTTTAATGTCATTACTCCTTTCTTGCCCCTAAGCTATAAAAGCCATTGGGGGTTGGGGGTAAGCAAACAGATGATACTTACAACTCAGGTCCTGGGCTCTGGCTAGCTACTTTCTATAAACTTCTTGGTGAGCTTCTCCAGCTGAGCCGACCCTCTAGGAACATTCTCAGCATCTCTTGGCCTTTCTTGCCTCTCCCTCTTGCAGGCAGTACGGCTCCCATTAGAGGAATTAAAAGTGGTTGGAGCCATGCTAAATTTAACAAGCTCATTAGTATTCTTTGCAAGTGCTTGGAAGTGAACTCTCCCTATTCAAGCCTCCCTCTCCAGCAGAAGGGTCAGGCGGGTAATCATTAAATCAAACTAATGTCACCCTATCACAATCAGTCCCAGAGAAGGAGGGTTTATTATTTCAGTTTATGCTAAATAAACGGTTTTACAAATGGTCCCCAAGCAAGGTCAACAGCAGCTTCAATTACAAGACAAACTTAACAAGAGTTGCTATAAACCAAGTACTCCATATTGACTTAGGGACAGTCTGGACTCCACATATTGCCACTGGCAGGATTGTACAGGAATGCACATTACAAAATAAAGGAAGGGGCGAGCTTTTTTTTTTTTTCTTTGCCAGAATTTGCGACTGCACAGCGACTCCTCATTCACCTCTCTCCAACCAGCTAGCCGCTCAGCTCAATTCACCCCACACAAAGGCTGGAGCCCAGACCTCAATGGACCGAGTGAAACATGTTCAAAACTAGGCTCTCTATTGTGACTGAATTTCTTAACATCTTTTCAAAAAGCGGAGAATGCCTTGAGGCTAAAGGAAGAAACAGGCTAATGGTGAATTGGGAATTCTGAGCAAATTTCAGAGCCCTTTCCTCCTAGCTTTTGAGGTTGAAAGCAAGCTCTTTCCTTTCAAGTTTCAAAGTCCTTTTTCCTCCCGCAGTGTCACAGAAGGATTTGAAAAGAAGGTAATTGTGCTCGCAGTCTCCCTGATCAGAGCTTACGTCCTATTTCTGGTATTTCGGAATACTTCTTGCAATAATAGTGCATATAGCTCAATCCCTTAACCGGCCTGCACTCTGCAATTGCTCATTAAATGAACAATTGCGGGTATAAAATGCCTTTTATGTTCAAGGTCTGGATATAAGATAAGCATTCTAGGATTCTAAATTTGGTTTACTAAGGAAACTCTCTATCATTAAATTATAAAACTGAAGTCAGAATATCAGGCTTTCCCAGAAAAAGGAGCACTCAGGTTGCAGTAAGCCAAAAAGATGGGCGGGTGGGGGGTGGAGAGAAGGCACCAAAATGTTAGGGGCAGGGAGGAAGAGACCGGTTACTCAGATTTCTGGCCAAATGGGATTTTTAACCAGAAAAGAACACTGCCGTGTTCAAGGTCTGAGTCTCTGGTGCCCCACACTTTTGATGCTGAATGATGGACTTATCTTTGAATGAGTTAAAACACAAGCTGCAGCTCAATAATATGAATGTGAGTAACGGTGATCCCTGGCCAGCGAGCACCTCTCCTTCTTCAGGGAAATAAATAATCCTTCACTGCCATCATTCATGTCAGCTCATCGGATCTCTCCAGGCTCTCTATCCCATATGGTAGGGGGAGAGGAGGTATGAGGCCCAGTGTCCAGATGGAAACCCTAGGTCCCAGGCAGGAAGGGATAAGGAATCCATTCTAGCCATTCACTCCTCACCAAGCCCACACAGTCCTGTTTACGAGGGAGCTACTCCTAGGTAGGATTTTGAAATGATACTTGCATGTACACCTCAACCCCAGAACTATTACCCCAATAGTTATAGGGGGAAAAAATGATGTTTTCATGTTGGGGGAGGAATGCACACGACTCAGATACTCTCCATTAGCATTTATTTTGTCACCACCAGTTCATTCCTAGGGAACACTGAGAGGGAACCAACAAGCAAATTTATGTTCAGGCATTGGGGTAGTGTGCTATACCTGCACATGCGTCATCCCCTCCAGGGCTGGGGGCACCCACAGGCCTCAAGGCAGCGTGGCTCAACTGTTCCTGGGCAAGCAGGTGCAGCCAGTGGCTTCTGTGTGTTACTCCAGGCACGGGAGGGGGGGGGGCACCCTCCTGTCCCTTACTCTTCCCTCCCAGGCAACCGCCTCCCTGTATTTGAAAGGAACATTATTTCATTTTTTTCCTGACTATGCATTTGTTGCATCTTATCAGCTTTCTTTTCTTTCATTATTTACGTGTCCATGTTCTCTGAATAAAAACCACAGAACTCAAGTCCATGCCTCCTCTTTTCAGAATCCCCCACAGGACTTGGACCAAAGAGATAGCAGAAATGAAAAAGAGAAGAGACTGGGTGTATTTAAAAGTAGAACAGGTTGATGCTAGGTAGGGAGAATATAGTTCCTGCAGTTTTAATACCCGAATATTCCCTCTCTCCCAGCAGTCTGCAGTCATGCCCTAGCCAGGGGCTTAGGAACGCCTGGAGCAGTGCTTCCAAAGAGGCTGAACAAACAATGCCTTCTCTAAGAACATTGCCAATACCCTTGAGGTCAGACATTGCCCTTGCACCGCTACACATACATCTCCCATTGACAATGACGGATGACAGAGGGAGGGGCCCAGATGGATCAAGAGGGAGCACTTGCTTTGTTTGCAACCTTTAAACCCACACTGGCAGGCCGGCAAGCTGGAGAGGGCTACAGCAGGATTTGAAGCTTTGGAGAAATGCAAGTGACAGGCCCTCCTCAAGGTGATGGGTAGCTCTCTCTTCCTCCTTTCATCAACTAGGAGGTCTCAGGGTGAAAGGAGAGAAAGAAGAAAGTGTCTTCCATCACAGGCACATATCTCCATTGTTTGAACATTTCTAATGCTCTACATTAACCAACACAGCACAGGACCTTCACTGTAACTATCTGCTGCAAACACAGCAGGTTTGTGCTCAACCCAAAGCTAAATTCTTACCTCAGTTCCCAACTGCTTAGTTTACAGAGCTCCAACTAACTTTGAAAGAGGCCCTTGGGATAGCAAGAAGTGGACAGAGAAAGATGAGAATTCAGGTAAAGGAAAACACAACCCTAGAATGACTGGCACCTCCACTGCAGCAGAGAGCGCTGATCATGGGCTTGGGACAAGCAGCTGTCTGTCTTCTCCAAAGATAACGACCAAGATGAGCAGAAAGCATTGTGAACTTGACTGAGTCCTCAAGCACACCCTGTGTCCTTCAGAACATCCACTGCTCACAACTCTGAACTTTCCAGACTAAGAAGTTTACAAGCACAACCCTGCCCCTGAGGGGATGCTCCTGAAAGCTGATTGTAAGAGCACTGTGATCTAGCTGAACTGGTATCCCATGATGCTCACCAACTTTCAAAGTCCTGGAAAGAAAGCACATGTCGAGCCCCACATGGACCTGGGAAGGGAAAGTATGATTGAAACTGTGCCCTTGAGAGTCCCTGGCTCCCATTAAAAGGGGAGATGAGAGTTTTCTTAATCTCAAGGAAAACCTTTCCTTGATTAGGAATTCTAAAACACCACGAAGCTTCTAGAAGCCTGCTCTTAGTTGCCATCCTCTGCTTACAGTGTGAGTTCTGAGTGGCATCAAAGGCAGTACAATAAACTCCTAGGAGGAGGGAAATTGTCCCTCCAGCTTAACAGTGCACCTGTGCCTATCTGCAATGGTCTGCAGAGCACGTAGGGAGTTCACCGAGTTGGTTCTCGTCTTCTATAAGCAAAGAATCCCAGTTTCTTCCTTCCTTTGCAAATACAGAGTTCAGCATAAAGATTCCATGATGAGATCCACAGGTAACAACACAGCAGAACAGCAAGGAGCTGGTTCACAGGCTAGGGACCCAGTCTACTGCTGTTGCCCACAGCACCCAAAGTTGAGCATGGTACCTGGGCTGGGCAGGAGTATTAGAGCCTAGTTTTCCTTCCAGGTAGGGAGTAAGCCCACGTATTTAGCAACTCTGACAGCAAAGTCCCATTTCTGAACCATTCTACCCCCTTTTTAAACTGTAGAAATGAACACAAGCTTAACTAGTTTTATCTGGGCTGTTATGTTGGTTTGTTTTAAAACAGGGTCTCACTAAGACAAAATTTAGTTTAAATTCAGGGATGGCCCACAAGTTTATCATCCAAAATGTAAAATCCAATAGCCTCAATTCTGTAAATACTTATTTTTAACATTAAAGATATTTAATATATTGGTTTTTATAAATTCTAGTGGGGGTTTTTTTTTTGGCTTTAAGATTTTATCTTTAAGCACATATCAGTGTGGAATTTGTGGACATGAGTACCAGTGCTCGAGGAGGCCAAAGGCATTAGATCCTTGTAGCTGGAGTTACAGGCAGGTGTGCCTGATGAGGGTGCTGGGAACTGAACTCAGAGCTTCTGGAACAGTGGTTCACAACCTGTGAGTCACAACCAGTGGGTTGTAACCCCTTTGGGGTCTCCTATCAGATATTTACATTACAATTCACAACTGTAACAAAATTACAGTTATGAAGTAGCAACAAAATAACTTTATGGTCGGGGTCACCACAACATGAGGAACTGTATTAAAGGGTCACAGCATTAGGGAGGTTAAGAATCACTGCTCTAGAAGACAGGGAAGCAATCTCAACTGTTAAGCCAGCTCTCCAGCCCCTAATGTATTGTTTTTGAGACATAGTTGGGTCAGTTGCCAACATACTATCTGTCAGTGGCCAGCACACTGTCTTCTGGTATTACATCTGAACCTTTTTATCATCATAATTATAAAGGTAGCCAGAATTTCTGTAAGTAATGTTTTGCATGGTCAAAAGAAGCTAAGGAAAGTATCAGTTCATCTACATGGAAGTACTTGGTTTCCTTCACCATTCCCCAGTTCCTGAAGCTCTGCTGTGTTGAGTTTGGTTTGTCCTCTCTCTATATTTTTTTTCCATGACACTTCTGTTAATACAACTACAGACTGATGACACTTTCAGGGAAATGCCGAACTACACACTTCCTTCAGCACTCCCGGTCACTGGACTCCGACTTTCATTACTGTCATGCCATCTAACCGAACAATGACATTTTCTGCTTTGTAACTATCAAGACACTGAGTTTAAACACTGATCTGCACGAAAGAAATTTTAAAAATTATATATAACAATTTTTTTAAGTCTGTCAGGCTGGAGAAATGGCTCAGCAGTTAAGTGCACTGGCTGCTCTTCCAAAGGTCCTGAGTTCAATTCCCAGCAACCACATGGTGGCTCACAACTGTCTAAAATGGAATCTGATGTCTTCTTCTGATACCCTCTTCTGTCATGCAGGCATACATGCAAACAGAGCACTCATATACATAGATAAATAAATATTTAAAAACAAAACAAAAAGGTTTGTCACTTCTGTCATTCTGACGACCTGACATATATACACACATGCAGGAAAAGTTCCAACTCGGTCACCTGAACAGATGTACTCTTGGGTGACCTAATCTGAGGAATACATTGTCACTAAGTGTTCATACCGACAGCATCTCACATACTAAATACTGCCATAGTCTCTGCATGTGGAAATTGCTAGCGAGAGTTTCTGTTCTGTTTGATTCACAGTATGTCTTAAGCAAGTTAACATTAAGTGCACTCAAATTCACAGCAGCTCACGGATCTATGACCTGAGATAATAAAGAAGGCCCTTATGGAACATCTGGGGTGTTTATATTGCAAGTTTTTGTCTTTAGATTGTGTGATGAAACAGCATGAACATATGGTGGCATTATAGTTTTAATAAATTCTTACACATGTTGCTACAAAACTCAGACCCCATTGAAAACTGAATTTAAACATTACTACCATTATTGTACTCAACTAAGCTGGAGGCCACCAAAATACACTAAGGGACAGTGAGTAGGACTTACCTGTGCTGAGTCAGCTTCTGGACAAAGGCCAGGTACAGCCGTGCTCAAATTCCTCTGAGAATGCACTCCTCTAGCTATGGCTCCTTGTGACCTCAGCTATGGAACGCGCATCTCAGAGGCAAACGCACACCCCACTTGCCAGTTATTTGGGCTTTTTCTAACTTTGATCTTACTTTTTAATCAGCATACAGAGTAACAGGTTTCTTTACAGCATTTTCACGTCTCCCTTTGGTTGACCCGCCTCATACTCACAAATTTCGTTTTTCTTTTTTTTTTTTGTTTTTTTGTTTTTTTTGTTTTTCGAGACAGGGTTTCTCTGTGTAGCTTTGCGCCTCTCCTGGAGCTCACTTGGTAGCCCAGGCTGGCCTCGAACTCACAGAGATCCACCTGGCTCTGCCTCCCAATTTCGTTTTTCTTTAAGGCTGAATAAAAGTCTACTGTGTGTACGCACCATGTTTCATTATGTATTCATCACTTAATGAACATCTGGGCTGACTCCATTTCCTGGCTGTTGTGAATAGAGCAGCAATGAACATGGATGTGAAAATATCTTGAAAGTCAGATCCTAGTTTAGCCACAAACTCCCAGGTAGTGGCACAGGAACTGTGTGTAAGAGAAGAAAGGGCCAGACACCTAACCTCTCTCTACACACACCTGAGTCACAGGCAACATAGGCTGCGGTCACCACCCCAGCAGCCTTCCTCCCTCAGGCAAAGGAAGTCCAGCGGGGCAGGACAGAGGCAACACCAGGCTCATCCCCCAGCAAATGGGACTGGGCAGCAGGACGCAAGTCCAGATTTCCCTCTTAATTTTATCCCAGAGATCCAGAAACATCCAGGAGAAACATAACATCTCAAACCTAAGGGAATTAACAGTAAGAGCAATTAGGGAAACAAAAGGAAGATTAAATTCATCTGCTTTCCTAAAACACAAGCAATTCCACTTCAGTCATTCTTCCTACCAACCTTCTTCAGAAGCCTGCCAACTAAAATCTATTAACCATGCACCAGTTAACGACAGCAAATATTTACTTAAAGGAGGTAGGAGGCACCTCACCTGTCTGTTCACCTCATTCCTCAGTATAGTTTTACAGGAAGGTATTGGCATAGTCCTCATCAACCAAATGAGAAAGGCAGCATCAGAAAAGGCATGCTGCTTACCCAGATCACACACAAGCGCACAGGCAGGACCCAGAGCCTAGACAGTCAACTCCTAAAGCTCATCATGGTGTTAGTCACAATAAGAAAATGAGCTTAAAATCAGTGTTTATTGTCTTAGAATATGATAGACTATTATGACATTAAGTGTAGTGTTTCCCTAGGTCTCCATTAGCATAAGAGAGGCACATATTACATGTAATTTATGCAGGTAAAGTTGGAAGCACCTCACACGACAATCTGATGGCATCAACAGGGATTACAATCCTGGTCACACAGACACAAGAGCAGGGGCACAGCTGTCCAAGAAAACCCAGCTAGCAAGAATCCACTCACCCAGTAGGCTACTGTGTTTCTAAACTGTAGTTAGAGTAAAGAAAGATAGGAAGAGTGAATTTCTATTTATATCCTAAACTTCTAATTTTAAAAAAATTTAAGGCTGTGTGCAGCCATAACCTGAAAATATTTCTATGGATTATTTCTTTATGTTTCTATACTTCCCAGTCATTTTAGGATAGAGAAAGGTGTATCTTTTTACTTTTATTTTCAATTCTACGTATCTCAAAAGAGTTTCAAATTAAGTATTTGCAAATTGAAAAATTATGTCCTGAAGCCTTGCTTAGAACTATTTATTTCCCCTCTTAAATTTCTTGGATATAGTGAGTATGTAGTCAGCTACTTTTACACATATTAATAACAGCTGTCACTGGTATAAGGTTTTATGTATATTTCAATGAATTCAGTTATTTAAAGTTATATAACCACTTCAATTATTTTAGATCCATATACAAATACATTCCAAACAAATACCAAGTGTGTATAATATTCCACCTCCTGGCAAATAATTAATTCAGCTTTTACCAAGTCACCCCTGCAACAAATAAAAAGTAAATGCATTGGTAACACTAAAGACTACCCTCCAGCCAATACCTTTGCTAAGTACTTACCAAGCTCCAGAGGAGCACACAGGCCCGAGAACTGTGCAGCACCATCATCCTTGATAAATATTGTGAGGCTTAATCAAGGTTAACCAACCTGTTTAAGGCTGCTGGCCGTTGTGGGAACGTACTCCCCTACGGTCTGTCTACTGGAAACTTGGTTCTCAATATGGCGATGTTGAGTTACAAACTATGGGACATGACTGGGTCATGACGACATGTTTTTGAGAATAGCTTTGTTATAAAACATTAAGAAATAAAAGAACTTCCTCTACCTAGCTTGCTCTGCCTCACTATGTGAAGCCTTTCACCACATTAGGATGCCAAAAGAAGGCCCTCCAGAGGCTAAGCAGACGTCAAACCATGCACTCTTATGCTGGCCTATATTGAGCTAGCCTGGCTCTAGAAGTATGATTAAATAACCCTTTCTGTTTTATTAATTACCCAGTCTTGAGGAGCCTGTTAGAGCAACAGAAAACAGAATAGAACATTATTCTTCAGGTAAGTGACCAGCTAAGCTGAACTTCCTCCTGTATTGCAAATTATAATCAGATTCTAGAGCACCCAAGTGTTTTCTGCAGAATATTTAAAAATTTAGAGCTATGGTAGCCTCTTGGGTATGTGAGGAGTCTCTGGATTCCAATCCAACCTCTGCCACTTGCTGTGGCACGTTTTTCTTTATTTTCCCCATTATCCTCTCTTGTCCCCTCCCTCTCCTCTAACAAATCTCCCTTCTACTGTCATGTCCTGTGGGCACATATTCCACTAAGAGAGAAAATACATGATATTTGTGTTCTTTGTCTGGCTTATTTTGCTTACATGACCATCTCAAATTTCACTGATTTTTATCCAACTCAGGTAATGTCTGTCTTCTTCACAGATGAATGAAACTCCATTGTATAAATACACATTTCCATTGTCCATTCAACTGTTAATGGGCATTGAAGCTAATTTCATATCTTTGCTGTTGTGAAAAGTGCCCTGATACACATGGTTGTGGAAGATCTCTACAGTGTGGATATGATGGTATCTCTGTTGATTTAGACTCCTGACCATATTCCTGTAGTGTTATAGCTAGATCACATGTCAGGTTTTGTTTGTTTGTTTGTTTTACGGAACTTCCATTCTCACTACATAGTGTCTGCATCAGTTTACATTCCTTCTAGTAGTAAGGGTCCTTCCACCAGTATTTGTTGCTGCTCATTTTTTCAATGTAGAGGGGTGTTTTGCGTGCATGTATGTCTGTGCACCACTTGTGCAGCTGGTGCCCATGGAGTCCAGAAGGGGGTTGTCATATCCCCTGTATCTGGAGTTATAGACCTTTATAAGTGCTATATGGGTGCTGGAACTCAAATCCTGGTCCTGCAGAAGCACAGCTAGTGACCTTAACCACTGAGCCATCTTTCCAATGATGTCTGTTTTCTTGAAACAGACATTCTTACTGGGCTGAGACAGACTCAGTGTGGTTTGGATTTGGATTTGCCTCATCTTCCTCAGCTTTTGTAACTCTATAATTAGCACATCCATAGCCTTGTTTTCTACAAGTGTAAAGGGAGATGATTAAAATGAGTCTAGCTCTTCCTATTAGGCTATCAAGAAGGACATTTTGAACTTCAGTAAACCATGGAATTGTGTAGTGGGTAGCCATTCCAGCTTTGATCTGGAAGTTCCAACCCCCATTGAGGCTTCAGTAACTGTCACGCCTACAAGGCGGGACCAAGAGAGGACCCTGAAGACCCGAGATCCGGATGCGCCGTCTCTGGCTCTCTTGGTTCCTGGACCCTGGACGCTGGAGGTAGACCTAGCAGAATTCTCCAGAGAACACCGCCGGACTGCGCTACACCTTTCCCAGACCCTGTAAACTATCCATTCACTCGTAAGTTACCCCACAAAATAAACCTCCCTTTTAACTACGTCGAGTGGCCTTAATAATTTCACCAATAGAATTGTAAGTTCCACGCTAGTCAGTGAAGTGCAGTTTAAAAACTTCTCAAATTTCTTCCGCAGTGGTTGTTACTGACTCGTTTAAGCCCTGGGCAGGGTGAGCATCTTGCAATGACAGTGACAGCTCTGGTGCTCAAGCCGAGTGATTCTCTTGTCCCTGTAACTCATCACCACTTTTCGTCACGCCGTTCCTTCCCACAAGCCGTTAACTTTCTAGACTGTTTCTAAGTTCTGAACAGCTATTTCAAAAAGCCATGTTTAACACTGTCTTCTGGGGATTGTATTCCGGGGTGAGATGCAAGAAGCCCGATTATTTGGTTTGTGTTTAACTTAACAACAGTAAAAGCCATGTGTGTTTTACTGAAAGGACATACACCGAAAGTTAAGACAGCATATGGTTTATAGAGAAAGGGCAAAGACTTGTACTTAGAAGCAGCTTTGCCTGGATTATATACCAACAAATGAAAGGCTGCCTTAAAGCATACTGCTAGGCCCCAGGAATGTACATCAAATCAGCAAAACACAAGACATCTACCCCCTCCCCTACACAACTAAAATAATTATCAAATCCTAGCAAAGTCAAGAAAGTTTTCTCTTTCATCAATCAAATACAAATTTAGGGGACGTCTTAAAATGTACTTCTAGGAACTGGAACTGTTTCTTAAAAGCTATGTTTCTATACGTGCAATATTAAAACTAATAAGCATCTTTTCCATTTATTTTTAATAATGGCATACGCAATAAAAGTATGCAGTGCTTCATTTAGTCAAGGGACCTGGAGTTTAAAAGGAGTAAAATAAATAAATAATAAACATGCATGGGCCACTTACCAAAAATAAAATTGTTTTATTCAACCTTTTTACGGGAGGCACATGCTTCATTTTGAAAGCAAAATTCTCATAACACAAACCTCTACTTAAAAACATCAGTGCCAAGGGCTGGAACCACAGCAGGATGTGACTTCTTTTCCAATTTATTTTTAAATGTTTGCGTATTGATGACATCAAGTTCCGTGAAGCATAATAAGGCAGCCTGGCACAATAAAAGGGTTAGAAAACCAGCTCCAAGGCTTGCCTCCAGTACTTCTTCAGTGACCCAACTACCTTAAAGTACTGCAGAGTGCCAGTTGTCTCCTCTACAAACACAAATGATAAAACTTGCCCTCTTCATTTGTAAGGTTTTCTGAGAGTTAAAAATACCAGCAAACAAAACAAGCCTCTACCTTTGGACTCATGGTACCACAACAGTGATAACAAAGGGGCAGGATGGAAGTGTTCTAGTCAGAGACAGGAGACTCGATTTACAGTCCAAAGGTTGACCCTCAGACAAGTCACAGAACAGGTCTAAGCTGCTGTCTCCCATTCCACAAAATGACCAACCGTCCATCTACTCTACTCAAGTTCCCTCGGGTTCTTCTAAGTGCTCACCAAACAACCGAGAGAGAAGAGCTCTGCCCCATGACCAACAGATGACCCAGCTTAAGAATTCATTATTCTAGTTGGTTCTTGAGGCAGCTAATCTTGGCTGTCAACATGATGGCATCCGAACTCAACTAAACCCGAAGAAGCTGGGGATGCATGCTTGAGAAGATCAGACTGACTGGGAGGTCTTTAGTCAGTCTTAAATGGATTTGAGATGAGAAGACCCACCTTAAATCTGGGCCACTTTCTGGGGTTGCAGCCCACATGAAAGGGCATGGAAGAAGCAACTACTGCCTTTTGTCTGCTCATCCTCACTCTCACAGGCAAGTTCATCTATCCTAATCCTTCACTGGTGTTAGAACCTACATCTTCAGGATTCCAACGCAGGATGAAGACCTCTCTAGGATTTCCCTGGGACTCCAGCACCAGATTGAGATGGCTGAGACATCTGGTCTCATAGACTGAGCAACTGCTGGATTCTTGGCCTTCTCATCATGAGACAGCCATTGTTGGACTAGTCAGACCACAGCCTGTAAGCCACTATAGCAAATTCCATAGCCATTCTATCAGTTCCGTTCTTTCAGAGACATCTGACTAATAATGTCCCCTCTCTCCTCTACTTCCCTGACATAGTATAGGTCATGTTCAAAGATCCACATTTACTACACGTATGCCTAGTTCACTAACTTCCTGTTGTAAAATGTCAAACTCTTCTCCTCTTTTTCTACAATGACCTGAGACAATACATTTTACTAAAAGTAAGTTCTGAGGATAGTTGTTGACAAGCAGAACCACAGCCTGCTTTTGGAACGCTTATGAGTGAAGATTATCTTTTACAGTATTAATGAACGAGAAGCAATCACAAATATTTGTAACATATACAAGTAAGGGAAATTCAAACTCCAAATTCTACTGTTTCCAAAGTTTTAATGGAGCATCTACAGTCTTCTTCACTTCATACTGCCAAGGGTCAATTTTGTACAAAAAGTCACACGACTCAGTAGTGAGACCAAGTAGCCTGCACAAACCCAGAAACATGAGTTGGATGCAGTACTCACTTTCCGTCACTTTGTAATACCTGAGAAAACCATTATCCTGCTTGAAGTTTAGAGGTCCTAATCTATGATTCAGTTTGTCCGATTCTTGCAGCCTATGGCAAGGAAGACTATCACGGCAGGGTACATGGCACAGCAAAACTGTCCACCTTGTGTCAGGAAGCAAAGTCTGGCATCCTTCCTACAGTATCCTTTAGGATTGCTCTGAAGACCTCCCAGTCAGTCCCACCTATTCATGTCTCCACAGTTTCCAATAGCACCACCCTAGGGACCATGCCTTTAGAGGACATTTAGAATCCAAATAGGACTGGCCTTTTGCAGAAAGTGTGCTGTCCCCAATGTACCCATTTCAGGACAGGCTAAAAATACCCTTCAGTAAAGCTATGAAACATATCTGGGAAATAACATTGAAAAAGGAAGCAATTACCATTTCCAAAGAACTTCTAATGATGTTTCCAAGCTGGAAGTTTGAGGTTGTGGTAATATCATCCCACTTCACAGATCAAGGAAGCAGACGGAGAAATGGACTCTCCCAAAGTCGCAAAGCTACTGTGTCAGGGATCCAATCAGTTTCCAAAGATTCTAAATCTGACCATTCTATAATCTAGGTCAGCATATAACTTTGTTAACAGAAAACGGGGAAGTACATACAATATTAAAATTTTGAGACTTCCTGCTCCCACCAAACTGGAATCTCCTGGCCAGACAAAGCACAAATGCAGTTGGAGTTCCAAGGGAAGACCTCTGCATTATGTGAAACCACGTGTCCCTTAATTTTCAAACCTCACCAACATCATCACGACAGACTGCCCCTGGTGGCCATTCTCCACAGTCAGCTCATATGGCTGCATCCACGCCAAGGCTTCCACAAGCACCCAACACAAAACTTGATCTTCTAAGATAGTTCCTAACCTCCCTAATACTGCCACCCTTTAATATAGTTCCTCATGTTGTGGTGACCCCTAGCCATAAAATTATTTTTGTTGCTATTTCACAACTGTAATTTTGCTAAATATCTGATATGCAGGGTATCTGATACGCCACCCCTATGAAAGGGTCATTTGACATGCCAAAGGGTCACGACTCATGGGTTGAGAAGCACTGTTCTAAGGCATGGAAACAGAACGGCCGATACCCTGAAGTTCTCATGACTGGTATTCGTAGACAACAGAAAGATAGGAAGGCAATTGTCCAAGGGACAGAAAGGGAAGACTGCTCTCTCAGGTACCCAATGCAGATGTGGATCTCAGAGGAGACACTGACAAGATGTGGGAAAATGTCAAGTTCAAATTCTGAAAGAATTTGCCAATCTCACCCTAACTCTTACCCTACTCCCAAGTCCAGGGTCCTGAACAGCATTAACAGTATTAACAACAGAGACTCTGCAACATTGCACCTTTGGTTTAAGTTGAGAACATCTGTATTTTCTTTCACTTTTCTTTAATCCTTAATTCACATCTTGTTGACACAAATGGAAACTTGCATTTCTTGGCAGAAAGGCTTTAAGTTCAGGGGAATAATAATAGATAATTTCACACAGTGCTGCTGCCAAGCCATTCAAATAAGAATTCTTCCATCTGAATCTCCACGTCTGGTCCAGTTCTACCAGAGTTCTCAAGCAGAATTGGCAAAAACAGCAACTTAAACACATAATCCACATGATTTTATTGTTCCTGACAATTCTGTTAATTCTATTGTGTCCCTCTGGTCTACTCTGTGATGTGAAGTACAGTCCAGACAGCAAATGTCACAGCCCCCCCACCCCCTACAAAATGACAGCATCTACCTCTGGGTCAATTCAGCAGAAAGCTGGCAGCTATCACAACTCAGTCCCAGCATTGTCAGAGGGAAGCTGCCTTCCCAGGCTCCCCTTCGGATTTCCTTCCCTTTTAATTTCCATCCTGGGAGGAGGCGTCTAGGGCAAGAGGGAGGACTCTCTTACATCTGCAACATAATATTCCCAACTGCACACACGACAGAGCTGTGTTTCCAAGTCAAGTAAGAACTGTATTTTCAAATTACAGACTTTCCACCCAAACCCTGATGCTGCCCGGGTGATCTCCTGCAATGAGTCAAGCCACAATCTTCCCTGTCAGGAGTCTCATAAATGATTCAAAATAGGATCAAAACTATCACTTGCCTCACCCTGGGTCTCTCCTTGACACTGTGTGGCCTGACCTCCTTCGGCCAAGGAGTTGTCTGCAATGTTCCTGAGGGCTGTTCTTTGGCCAATCTGATGGCTTCCTTGTGTGTTCCTACCTCCCCTCCCCCCACTGTTTTAGTCATTCCTGCTTTGCCCATCCTTTTCTACATGTAAACTTCAACGGCTTCAGTACATGCAGTTCTGGATTTTTGCAAATTCCTTTTACCTCTTCAACAGTCCTAATATGGATAAACCTGAAGGGTGAGAGTGAAGGAACAAAGTGTGCATAAAATGTAAGTTACAATTTAATTGAAATAGGCAGGACAATGAGCACTGAAAGTGCCCCTGCCCTTTACAGGAGAGTTTTAAAACTTAGCCAGACCCGTGCTTAAATCCATTGAACAATCTAAAGAAAAGTTTTGTTTTATAAATGAAATCTGTCTTCCTGGTAGCACTGTCATGGTTGCAAGAGAAAGCAGTAAGGAAAGCATGACAGAGCAGACTCTGAAATCACTCTGACAACTATTCCAAGTCTGCAGAAAGCTGCACAGCTTTAGAGTAGCCTTCCTGTAGAGAAAAGGCGTGAGCCTGGCAACTATCTCGCTAGCCATTGAGAATGGCCTGCACCTAGCTGAAGATTCTAAGACCTAAACAATGCGCCAGAGTTCTCAGGGCTATGAGGATTTTTACTTAATTACTTTCTTAAATGTCTTCATCAAAAATAGCTATCCCTGAAACCCAAATACAAAGCCAATTTCCCACAAGGACACTTAAAAATAAGAAAATAGAAAAAATGGATTAGCTTGATTTAACTGCTGAGGTCAAAGACATAAATAATATATTTATCATATTGTCAATCACAGTCAAATACTGGTGTCTTTGGAGGTCTCTCTCCACCCTGGAGTGTGACTCAGTCTTGTCTCATTGAACTGCTAGCCTTGAACTCCCCCCACCTTAAAAAAAAAAAAAAAAAAAAAACGGAACTTAAAAGGCTCCTTACGCATGAATCCATTGATCTGAAAACTGAGTACATTAATATTCTGGAAGACTCATCTAAAAGATGGAACCTCATTTTGCAAAGACGGTTCAAACCACAGAGGAAAATCCAACATACTGCAGCACAGATGCTTTGAGAATCCAAACATCACCTATACTCTATCTTAACTTCGAGTACAAAAGCAAATTCTTCGTGGACGACGGGAGACTGACAGTAAACTGGAAGGCAGCACTCTTCACAACCCTGCTTCAAAGTTACTTCTCACCAACGGCCTGTGAAGCCCAGGTGTCTACACGGCCAACTCTAAATTGTTTCCCTCGTGTCGGAACTCAGAGAAGAACCCCTTCTGCCCATCCCCTGAGCCTGTTCAGTCACCCAGCGTGGCTAGTCAGCTTCCTAAGGAGCTGGGGGCTTGCACACCTCCACCATTAGAGCACAAGCTCTGTGGGGCCTGGGATCGAACTTGTTAGCTTCGGTGCCCTTTACACACAGAACGCCCAGGCCCTACACGCAATCCAAAGATGAAGAAACGAACGCATGGAGAAGATGGGGGAAGGGTCCCAGGGCTGTGTGACAGTTTCTCTGCAGGCAGTATGAGCAGCAACAGGCATCCCGAGGATAAGGATTAGGCTTCAAGGTAAAGATGCTGGAGTGTTCTGGTGGAGCCTGACAATTGGGGCTGATGCCCAAAGTGAAAGCATAAAACTCCAAACAGGAGGGAAACAAACTGAGCAAGGACAGAAGGAAGTCCCCTACGCTGGCATTTTGCCAGGGTTGGTTTTTGTTTTACGGTGTTGGGGATGGAATCAGGACCTTGTGCTCTGGCAGCTCTGAGTTCTGATTTTTTTTTATGCCCTTGTTTAATGGCTTCCAGATTATCGTTCAAGAACATTCCAATGTTATTCACCAACTTAAGGCTAATGGGATTTACTGGCAGATATGTTAAAGTATATCAAAGCAATGGGGATGGGGTGAATAACAGAAAAAGATCAAGAAAAATGGACAAGGGCTACTCTACTGCAAACCTCTTTTCTCCCAGCATCAATGTTTTATCTGCTCAATACTCATGGGAGTTGATGTGGAAATTAATATCCAGCCCATGCACATGAAAGCAGCACATAGGGACTCATAGTTTGAATTGGGAATGTACACACCGGCCTCCCTTCCTCATCAGACTCTCAGTGTGGGCACAATGTGGGGTGTACTGGCTACATTTATACACAGGTGCAGCCAGATCTGAAGTCTCTAAAAAGACTTAGGCTTTCTCAGTTCCAGACACTAAGAGAAACAAGGATACACCGAACCAAATTCAGGTAGCCCTCCCTGGCCATCCGTTTAAAGGGCAATTTTATGTAGGACACTGAGGTCTTTCTTGATTTGGTTTGCTCTGTCAACTATTAGCCTTTTTTTTTTTTTTTAACCTTAATTCTGATGAGGACTGCATTGACCACAGGCTGGGGCAGAACTTTAAAACTCACATCAGCTCAAGGATCTAGAGTGAGGGGAGCCCTAGAATGAGGCATGGACCTGATAAAGGCAGCTATTTTTTTTTAAAAAAAAATTAATGCCTTTTATTTAATCTACCCAAGAACCACACAGCAGCACTGTCCAGATGTGGTGCCTCTGCAAACTCCTCTCATGTGTGCATATTACCTAAACTCAACCTCTTACCCCAAAGATGTGCTTCTCATTAAACTAGTAACTTAAGACGGAGGTTTATGAGGCCGGGGAGTCAATCAAGCCCTTTCTCCTAAGACAGCCTCAGTGTACTAAAGGTCATCGGGAAGAGCTAATAAGGAAGATGATAGCAGGATGCAAGCAGTAGGTCTTCACTATGACACAGCCCAGCCTGAATGCAGTGCCTTCTCAGGAGAACATTACTCCCATTCACAACAAAATAAAGTGGAGAGAGAAAACAAAATGCCTTTCATTGCAAGTCCCTATTAATCTTAACTCAAATAATCAGGGGAAGAAGACAAAGAAACACATGGCCCATGGAAGAGTGTCAGCCCTATTCCCAGTACCCGAGGTGCCAAAGACTAGGATATCTTCAGCAGCATCCTTTGTACCAAAAGGGAGGGAGGGAGGGAGGGAAACGGATAAATACCATCAGCAGTAGAATGGACTCATAATTTCTGGCAGGGTCTCAAAAAGGAACATTATGCAGCAAGAGAGTAAGCATCTGCTACTGCACACTGACTGGGTGGAGTTTAAGATCAGTGTCAAAAGGAAAAAGTAAGAAACATGTTTATAATGAACAGGAACCTATGTCATTACAAGCTGGGAATTAAGAGGGCTCCAAGGTACAAGTGGCAGGTGCCTGGTTAACCTCTCTGAGCTTCACAAATCTGCCTCACTCCTAACAAGTCACTTAAGCAAGGGATTAATTAATACTGTCAGGACTGCTCCACAGCCACATGTTCATCAATAAAAGATATGACACTTATCCTCTCAGTGTCACATCCTTAAATATGAAATCCATGCTTGTGCACGTATGTGATCCCAGAGAAGAAACCCAAGATTTCCCGTCTGCTAGGCTGAGCTGCACACTCAACTCTAAATTGCTCCAGCTGGCCTTGAACTCTCTCTGTAGCTCAGGTTAACTTTAAACTTTTGATCCTCCTGCCTCAGGTGATCAAACAGCCAAGATTATAGACTTCTGTCACCAGGCTAGGTTACAACTATGTTTTAGAAAGCCCAATATAGGTATGTATGTAACAAAATACCACTCCAGAGCAAAATCCCCCAAATGCTATGGGGCATGCACAGCCAATTAGCTGAAGAACAAAAGTAATATGCAATAAGAAAATAAACCTAGGTTTACATCGTATTATAAACAGTATAACTGAAACGTCATTACTGTTTTCTGCATTAATACCAAATCAGTAAGGTTAAAGTTGAATTTACAAAGTAATGATGCTGAGGACCTCTCATACACATGTGGGTAACCCAGTCCTTCCTGGCAGGCACAATACCCAGATGAATAATTACATTCTGTCCAAAGACTTAGCAACATCAATGTTCACTGAAACAAAGCTGATTCTACAGATGATCAAATTCCTAATTAACACACAACAGGTGACTAAACAAAACAGAGAAGGGACTAGAGTGCAGCTTGGCTGGTAGAGTGCTTGCCTAGCATGTATGAAGCCTTTGGCTCAGTCCTCAAAACCACATAAAGCAAGCAAGGCAGTTCACCTGCAATGCCAGCACTCAGAGGTAAAGCAGGAGGAGCAGAAGTTCAAGGTCATCTTCGCCTACATAGCTAGATGGAGCAGGAAGGGGAAGGCTGTCTCTGAGAGCCATTTATACAGCATTTTCTAGTACTTAAAAAAAAAAAAAAAGACTTCAATTTAGAAATATTTTTTTAGAGCTGTTTCGAAATTAAGTATAAAAGTTCTTCCAGCAAACTGACTTTTACAGAAGGCTGTGGATCGTCGAGAAGAATTGTGGTATGTAAGAGATGCCAACATGGCTGCAGCCAGTAACCAGCAGCCACAATCTAGCATTTGCTTGAGTACATACTTTCTCTTTAATCCCTTGCGGCAGATGGGAAGAAAGAATTAGATACTTGGTGAGCTGATGCCCAGTTCAACCCAGTTCCCCAGACAAAACATAACCTGGGAGAATTCAGCTGTGGCTTCTCCCTGCAGCAGCAAGCCAACGATTTAGTGCCCAGCTGTGCATTCGTCACGGACACCGGCAGCTGTGCATACGTCCCTTGCGTACCCACAGCCACGGATCTGTGGTGCCAACTCTAGAGCTGCCTCTCGAGAGCCTTGGCTTCTAATAAGTGTAAGACTCAACAGCCTCGTGGACTGTGACACGTTCAAGATTGTTCAGAAGTCTGAGTGGGATGCTATTTCACAGTCCTTTCTACCACAGAGGTAACCAACCGTCATAGCTGCCCCTAAATAACCACGCCGCTTTCTGTAAGATGGAAGTTTCTTCTTGGTGAAAACTTCAAGATTCTACATGGTTTTAAACAGGAAAGACCTTTCCATTCTATGAAGGGAAGTGGGTGGGAGATCATGAATGCAAGTACTGAAGGAGGATTCTCAAAAGAACTTTCCAGTCCTGTCAGCATTCAAATAATGGTGTGCACACATGTATAAAAAATTACTAGGAGGAAATGCATAAAATGGTAACAATTTATCCTTACACGTAGACATTCTTTTCTTTTTCAATGTTCTTCAACCGTTTTCAAATTTTCTAATTTGAGGATTAGAAAAGCATAATCAATACTACAGGAAAATGTGAAGAAAGAAAAACAAACATCTGAAGACCACAGGCTCTGGAGCTGAGCTGTGGTGCTTCCCCGAACTCACCGCATCTCCAAAGCTTCCTCCCAAAGTTAGGTCAAAGCAAGGCACCAGCAGAAAACCTTACACATTTACTACTACCCGTGATGGAGGCTGAAGACACAGGGGAGGAAAAACGCAGGACAGAGGCATGCTCTGCTTTTCCTGGATTTCTTTACACGCTTCAATAGTGCTTTGGGGGTAAGGAGTGTCTTTTTATTTCCCAAAGAAAGATTAGACAGTGCATCCTTATGTCTCCGAGAACAAAAGCAGGTTAACAGCCCTCAAAGTGGGGAGAGCATGTCTGCAGGATTCCCATCTGCCACTGATAGTTAACTCTTCTTTGGGCTAGAACTCCAACATGGTTTTAAACTAAGCAGGAAAGGTGATCCTGCATGCCCTACCAGGTTCACCACAGCCCACAGTGAAGGAGATGGAACACCATGGATGGTCACCATGGAGTGCCCCCAGAAGTAGCGGGTGAATGGCATTTCTATCAAATAGCATATTTAGATAGTGAGAAGACAAACACTGTAATAGATTAACAGGTCTTAAAAAAAAATCACTCCACATATAATTCTCCTCTAATGCCTCACTCCCTTGATCCTGGTCTCCAAGGAACTCCTTGCAGGCTGAGTAGTTGGTGCAGCCTCGGATGGTGTGCTAGTTAGCCTTTGTCAACCTGACACAAACTAGAGTCACCAGGGAAGAGGGAGCTTCAATTACGGAAATGTTTACATTAGATTAGCCTGAGCACATGTCTATTGGGATATTTCCTTGACTAATAATCGATGTGAGAGTGCAAAGCCCACAGTGGGCAGTGTCACCTCTGGGGAGGTGTCCTGGGTTGTATAAGCAACCAAGCTCAGAAAGCCATGGAGAGTAAGCGGCTTTCCTCCAAGGTTCAGGCCTCTGCCTTTGCTTGAGTTCCTGTCCTGACTTCCCTCCGTGATAGACTGTGCTTTGGACATGTAAGCCAAGAAAACCCTTTCTTTCCCAAGCTGCTTTTGGTTACAGTGTTTATTACAGGAATGGGAAGCAAACTAAGATAATGTCCAGGGTTAAAGCTTCTCCATCATCCTAATCTAGCCTCTGCCCTGTGAGTGGGGTGGGGCAGTTAAAAACAGGCCTGAGAGTTTTCTTTGAGTACAATGAACACAGTTGGCCACTTAGTGGTAACACTTCCATTTAATGTAATGTTATGCCAGAGTCTTGTCTCCAAGCCTATCTCCTGCTATTCTCGCAGCAGCCTTGTGAACATTAACCACTGTGCAACCTTTTATGGTTGCGGAAGTTGAGGCTCCAAGACATTGAAGACATTTACTAAAGACCTCTACTGTCAGAAGAGAGACACTTAGGCAAGGGACCCGGATGAAGAGGGCAGCAACCTTGCCTAGAGCAGCTGTGTCCTGAGTTTAGGTACCAGGAATGCTGCCAATCCCACTTGGGCCTCCTCTCTTCTTTGCAAGTCAAACTGTCAAGACAACTCTTAATGCTATTGTGTATCATCCTCCCTGTGGAAGAGACATGGTAAATGTTCATAGAATATGCAATGCCTTGCTGATATTGAGAGATGGAACCTTCATGAGAATCAGGCTGGTTCAGCCTTGCTGTCAGCAACAATAGTGGGAATGGATGATTCTAACCAATCAACTGAAAAGTCACTGATGATCACATTCAAACACACTATTCTCACTCTTCCTCTCCTCATATTGGCTGCAGCTTTCAGTAGATCTCCTAGGTAGATTCCCACGATGCCTAAAGAAATCTAAAATTGCATTACTTGTTACCACTTTCTACCTCTGCTGTGTGGGTGGTAGCCTCTAGAGAGTTTGGAGGGGGTGAGGGAGCCTGGTCTACTTCCAGTTCTGTGAAATGATTTGCTCATTTGTTCTGTTTAAAAGCATGATTCTGGGTTTCCCAGCTCCTCCCATTTTCTTAAGACTTGCATTTTAGACTTACGTTTCCACAGACGTACATCCCAAATGGACCTGCAGAAGACTTACATTTCCACAGACATATATCCATCCAAAATGGACCTGCAGCAGACTTATGTTTCCACAGACATATATCCATCCAAAATGGACTTGCAGAAGACTTACATTTCCACAGACATATATCCATCCCAAATGGACCTGCAGAAGACTTAACATTTCCACAGGCATACATCCCAAATGGACCTGTAGAAGACTCTGAGAACAAAGGCAGGTAACTAATTCCCCTGAGCCAAAACTTGGGGAGCATGATCAACAGCAATGCAGCCACAGGCCCTCAGGAAGGATCCTGTTATTCCACGGGGCAAGTGACATGGGAAACAAGGAGGAGAGACAAAAATACATTCCACAACCAAAGAACCACTGCTTGTGGTCTCTGTCCTTGAACCTAAATCTTTTGTCAGGTCCTATCTGACCTCTGCCACTAAGCTTTTGTTTCTGAGTGCTTGAAAGATGACAGAAATCTTGACCCACTGTTGATTCTATAAAAATATCCTAGTTTTACATTCCTTCCAAAGGACCAAAACAAGCCACAGAAAGCAGACACCTGCTGGTGTTTGTCTTTTAAAAAATTCAGTGTAGCATGGTTTCTTGTATTCTATGGGATAAAAGACATAAATATGCACAAGCAAGAACAGGATAGAATACAAAATATAACCATTATAACTGTTCAAAAATGTCAAGTGGCAACTTAATCCAACTTAAAAGCAAGGTAAGGATGCCTCTCACCTGTTTATATTTGGGGAATTCATCTTATTTTTCTTATCTGATTTATTCCACAAAAGCCAGGTAACATCTCCCCCAACATAAAGTTTCTTCTAACAATTTTCATCTACATAAAATAGGGAACTGACCTACAAATTCAGATTTCCCAACTATCATTTTCTAGGTCAAGTGACGTGCGTGCTTCTTGTTCAAGCCTTTTCAACTGAATTAATTCACCTTTCTACGGTCCCGCAGACTTGGTTGGCTTCACCTCAAATGCCTGTTTATTCATTTCCTCCCCTGAAAGCATTCAAGACTTCATGTTGTTAGCCTGCTGGTAGATCTGAGAAAATCCTCATAAGTCAGCCTTTGCCGGAGAAACTAGGAATTCACAGTGGCTCTTCCCTGACATACAGAAAACAACTAACTAGAGTGAATTTCACTAACAAAAGAACATCCATGTGTTCACAGACCTCTTCTTTCATCCCCCCAGATCACAGCTCCTTTGGATAGACTGTGTTCATCAACCTCTCCCCAGGCTACACAGAGGGTGACAGCCAGGCCATGGCGTCTGGCTGCCAGGGTTCAAGGCCTGGCAGTCCCCGCACAGGGCTCATCCCAGACACTGAACTCTAAAGAGTGTATTTCCTTGGAGACAGTAGCAGGCTGGCCAGGAGGGTCAAAAGAGGATACACAAACCAGTGTGCTATGGATGTATATGCAGCATGGCCTCTGATCCCACGCTGACGGGAAGTCTGTCAAGTGGGGTACAGTTCTCACCTGATCTGGGTACATGCAGCCTGGTACCTAACAGCAGCACCCTGTGAAACGTTCTGAGTGAAGTTATCAGAGAGACCTTGTGAGTAGCTGATCAAAAACACAGCACAGGTGCCATCCTCAATCAGCTGTGTGCTGTGTTGCCAGGTGCTGGCAAAGTCAGCGGTCAATATGAAGAAAGTGCACTCACTGGACCAGTCGACGGGCAATGCCGGCATCCCACACCTAGTTTTGTCCTGGGAACGAAGTAAACGAAGTCCACCCCTGCAATCCTGTTTCATTTTATAAAAGAGGCAATAGGAAATTCACTTATAAAAGTAAGTGAATATGGATTAAGTTATAAAGACAAGCATATGTTTAAACCCATAAATTGCTATATGAGAATATATGTGTTTCGAATTGTATACTATAATGTCTGTCTCCAGCAACAGCAACTGCACGTCAAACCACAAGCCCCTCTACATCTTTGATACCCTTAAACCCTCAACACAAGTTGTCTTTTATTCTCATTTAGTTAATCAAAAAGCAAAACAATACAAAAAAAACCCCAAAAGCTCAGAAATGGTAAGTATGTTCCCTGAAGTCAATTCACAAAATCAAAGACTAAGCGGGTATACAGGATTATGTAGAATAGGTTAGACGGCACAGTCTTCGGGTCCACGCCCATATTTGTACTGACTGAATTTGTCAACAGTATAAGTCACAAGATGGTGGAGGAAGATGGCCACAAAAGAAGGACAGTGACAGACAAGGGGTCAGCCCATCCGTCTTCCTCAATTTGACTGAATATTTATTCAGCATCATTACTTGTGGCCCACATATGGTGATGTCTACTCAAAGACATCTTCCAAGACTGATCAAGACAGAAAGCAGGATGTTCCAAGCAGAGGTGCAGAGAATGCCCTCCACAATCCCCATAGGTCTTAACACACTGTTTAGGTACACAAATGTCCAGCCTGGACATTCTGTCTGCACACTTTTCCTGGGTCTAGGGCAATCTTCTACTTTAACTTTAGGCTGCTGAGAAAAAGAACAGGTTCAAAACTTAATTCGGTGAGTGTTTCCACAAAGCTCAACCCTACCAATCTTGAACTAGCCTGCACCTTCTTTGGGAGCCTAGGGGAAGGAAAGAAACAAACCATCTGCTTGAGTAGCCCAGCATGCTTGTCAGCTCCATACTTCAGGAGGTTCTGGGGGCCCAAAGAGCCCAGGTGCTCCTCCCTCTGCCCTCAGGCTCTTAGATATCCAGATCACAAAAAACGTGAGGCCAAGCCAAACTGCTCAACAGTTTCCTAGGCACCCACTTTGGCACAAAGGTGCTGACACAGATGCAAAGAACCCACTTCCACCATGAGGGAGCTTCTAGGCCCCTGGCAGAAGCCATGTTCAGGGCATTGTAGGTGGGAATAGTGGGAAGCCAGTGACCGGAGATTGGGAAGGGGTGTCAGTAAAGACCTCAGGAGGCCCTCAATCTAAACAATAAAGAGTATCAACTTCTGCAGAGCTAAATGAGTACAAGAGACAGAGGGAACAGGGAGCAACAAGTCCCAGAGCAGAAGGCTTCACACGAAAATATGTAAGATATACAGCTCTTTGTACTCTTCCCTCTGCGCGTGCTCTGTCTCTGTCTCTGCGTCTCTTTGGCTCTTGTGTTCTCTCTCTCTCTCTCTCTCTCTCTCTCTCTCTCTCTCTCTCTCTCTCTCCTTCTCCTAATAAAGCTCTAAAAGGTAAATATATATATGGAGTGCCCAGATTTCACCTACAAAATATTTTACCCCAGTGGACTTCGGTCAGCCAAAGGAAAAAAGTCAAACGAGCACTAAACAAGGCCCAGAGCCTATGAGTAGCACCAATTTGCAAGTGAGAAAACTGAGGTTCAAAACAGGCCAAAAGCACAGCCAGGAAACCTCAGGGCCAGGACCTGCGAACCCAGACTGGTGTATGCAAAACACAATTGTTTGGTCCAGCAAACAAACACGGTGGAAGGAAAGACCAGACTCCTGCAAACTGTACTCAAATCTTCAAAGTATTCAAGAATGCCCGCACACAAACACACAAAATAAACAAACCAAAATGCAAGCAGTTGAGCACTAGATCCTATGTGGCTCTATAGTCCAAGGGATGTAACATGTGGATATTTAAAATGTTACGTCTGAGGCTGAGGAGATGGCTCAGTCAGTAAAGTGTTTGCATTGCAAACTGAATCTGAGACCCAGAACATACATTTAAAAAAAAAAAGAAAGAAAGAAAGAAAGAAAGAAAGAAAGAAAGAAAGAAAGAAAGAAAGAAAGAAAGAAAGAAAGAGAAAAAGAAAAGAAAAAAGCCAGACAGAAGAGCATTCTGGGCATGCAAGTTAGCAAGTCAGGTCAAATCGGCAAGCTCTAGGTTCAGTGGGAGACATTGTCTTAAAAAAATAAGGTAGATAAGGATTGAGCAAGACAACTGACATGGACTCCACATACACACACACACACACACACACACACACACACACACACACACACACACTACTATATCTGATGGAAGAAAGATTGGTATCAATGGATAGGGAAGGAGGAGGAAAACTTTAGAATGAGTAGGTGTTAAAAGCCCAGAAGGACAGCAGACCAAGCAAGAGCAGGGCCAGGTGCACAGCTGTGTGTTCCTCATGGGGTGCACCAGTTACACAGTGCTGAACTATTGCAGGCTAATGGGTGCTAACCTAACACCCAATGGGGCTTTGCTTCAAGCACACTCCTCACACTTCAATGCTCTGTAAGGGGTGGGCTCCACACAGCACATAGGGAAAGCCACTCTCCATGGGTTTTGGAAACTGCTTGCTGAGCAAGAAGACATGGAATTGAATGGAACACTGTTTCACACAGATTAAGATGTTGTACAAGCAAGAAGTGGAAGGATAAAATGGGTGTCCTGCCTCTGGGCCCAGGAGAGGGCTCAGCTGTGTCCCAGCTGAGAGAATGCTGGCCCAAGGCAGTGCACACCACATGTTGTAGCAGAAGCCTCCCACACAATGCTCTCCATGAACAGAGAGGTCTAGTTAGGATGGTCGGGAAAAAGTGAGTATCACAGAAGGTGCTGACAAAGTTCCAAATACTAACTATACTTCGCCCTTGCAGTTTCTGCCAGGGCGCTGTTTTACAGACAATCAACAGGTGTACACCACAGGCTTCAAAGGTGTAGGTGTTTAATCCCATATTTACTGAGAAACCGCACTGACCACTCTGAAAGGTGTGACTTCAAAAAGATAATCGGAGAAAATAAGTAAATAAATAAGTTTAAATTAAAAAAAAAAAAAACACTGAAAGACCAGGATAGTGATCATCAGGTCCTCTCAGGAAAGGGGGGAAATACACCCTTTATTTGTACACTAAAGGATCCCATATTATACTGAACGAGGGCCCCTTCATTATTTCAGCAAATACACATTAAGTTCCTACTGTATACTAGGACAATAGCCTGTTTAAAGACATGCAGTTTACAGGAAGTGTTACCAAAGACTGAGTAAATGATGAATAAAGCATCCATGAGCAGACTTCCACCATCTCATCTACTACACTGAGAAGACCTGTAAGAAAACTGAACACGCTGCAGAGGAAATGCTGACAGACTTTCTGAATGTGGATCAGAGCCTTAAAATGTGGGTTTTGATCCAAAAATCTTACTTCAGGGGGAAAAAAAAAACAAAACCTCTGACACATTAACAGTGATAGGAACAAAAACTTAGCTTCAGGATGTAATTTACTGATAATCTAAATTTCAAGCATGTGTGTGTGTATGTGTGTGTGTGTATGGGGGGAATGTTTGTGTACAAATATGTGAGAGAGAGAGAGAGAGAGAGAGAGAGAGAGAGAGAGAGAGAGAGAGAGAGAGAACATGAGAACGAAATTCTAACATTCCAGGACTGAACAACTAGACAAAGTAGAGAAGTCTGCAGAAGGCTAGAGAACAGATCTGTCTGACAATATGATGTTCAGGATGCTTTGGAAAGTCAGGCACAATGGTGCACAACTACAGCCCCAGCTACTCCAGAGGTTGAAGCAGGAGGATCACTTGAGTCCAGGTCTTCCACGGCAGCCCAGGGAAACATAGCTGGACCCCCATCTCAAAATAACAATAAAAGATGGCTGCAAGATAACAAAAGAGAAAACGGGTGATGCACAGATGACAGCTGATGTTAAGTGCGGTGTTCAGAAGGAAGACCTCTGGGCTGGAAGAACAGTGGGAGCTATGAACAAAGCCACACCGTTTCAATCCCTGAAACTGGTTAATACCGCCAAAGACATACGGAGAAAAAGGACCACACTGAATGCCCAGAAACTAAGCATTGAAACGACAGTGGACAGAAGAAATGCCAGCTGAGGGGGGCTGACCAGCCCTGTGCAGACGAAATACACCGAGAGCTCTGAGAGGATGAGGGCCCCAAAGTACAGGGCTCCTGATGAGTCAAGTCCGAGAACTAAAAACTGACCCTTGGACCGAGTAAGGTGAGCAGCACCATGGAGGCCAGGACAATGCAGTTTGCATACCCAAGTGAGCAGATGAAAACACAGAGTGGGTTTAGAAGTGAATACCATGGAGGACGGGAGACAGAGTGAAGAGAAGATGGAAGCCATGAACACCTCTGACTCTGTGAAGGAGTTTCGTTGCAAAGATGGGAGCAACTATTGGTGGGAGTGAATAGGGTCAAAGAGCATTGGTTGCTCTTTTTTTTTTTTTTTAAAGTACTTATTTTATTTTATGTGTGTGCCAAATACTACACACAAGGGTACATAAGTCAGAAGAGGTGTAGGAAAAACAGTTGTTAGGCACCACACGGGTGCTGAGAAAACCTGGGTCCTCTGGAAGAACAGTAAGCGCTCTTAACTGATAAGCCCTCTCTCCAGCCCCCAAATGTTGGTTTCATTGAAGTGATGACTGTTTGTACCCTGATGGAGCAGCAGACAGACATGGAAGTAGCACAGAAAGGAAGAACCAGGGTGGCTGGAATGGTTGCCTTGGGACAACAGGAGGAGAGGACCAGGAGCATTTGAAGAAGCTGGCTTGAGAAAGAGCAGCCAAGCAGTTCACTGTGTGGACCAGTGGCATAGCATTAGAAAGTGAGGAGATGAGATTGTGAGAGTTGGTGAAGCATCTCTTCCATCAGCATCAACTTACTTATTAATAAAAGCAGAAGGTAAGTTACCAATGGAGAAAGAAGAAGAGCTGGGAAGAAAAGACAGCAAGAAACATGGAAGAATCTTTTAGGACAATGGCACAGGAAAAGAGTTGGAGAAGCAGATGCCTTGTATCTTTGAGCCCCTTAGTCAGTAAGAGGGAAGGAGGGAGGGAGAGAGGAGCATAGAAACCCTAGGCTCCTGTAATGTTTTTGCAAAGTGGGGTTCACACAGATGCTTCCTAACTGGGATGGGGCGATCATCCACACAGCATCTAGGTGAGGCCCCGGCATGAGAGCGTTTTCAGTTTTGCCAGCCACCCACTTGCGATTCTCCAATTCTGCAACAGTAGGCCTAAAACGGTCACAGACAATAATAAATGAATGGGTGTGACTGTGTTCCAATAAAACTTTATACAAACAGGCAAAGGGCTGGATTTGAGCCCTAAACTATAGTTGGCCAACTCCTATAACCTAAAACAGACATCCTCTAAGGATTAAACAATTATAACTTCTCACATTACACTACAAATACTACTATCTGCCAAAGGAGGCTCAGTGGAGCACAGAGCCTAATGGGAACGGGATCTAAATTCCAAACACGAGCTCATACAGTTCTTCTAGCGTAACACTGTAAATATCCTTCACCATGATTTCTAAGTATAATAAAAGCATTCCATCACCCCACACTGCATTCCTCTGAGATGATTATACCAATCTGAAGCAGATAAAAGCAAGCAGAGAAAGGCCCACGTTAAAGTACTTAGGAAGAGGTAGTATACATCTTAATAAACAAAAACAAGCACTAACCAGCCAGAAAATTATCATGTACCCAACATTCCAGGAATTGTTATTCTATCTACTTCTGGACTGGGCCAGATTCCAGTCTACAGGTTACAGAGTGATCTTTATAGATGGGATAACCTTTTCCCATGTTCAGATCCATCTGTAAGCCCTTCTACACACACCCTTTCATGCCTAGATTCCTGGAGCACCAGTTCTCAACATGACTCAAGATTCCAGATAGCTCAGAGTCTATGCTCTGAACACACAACCTCCTGTGAACATCCCACCACTGGCTCCATTCAGAAGCCACATGTGAAGAGGAAGTGAGCTCATACAAACCAGCTGGTGTGACCAGGGAACTCAGTATCTAATTGATACAATCTTGATTTATTTAAATTTGACCATAATATGTAGCGAAATCTGGCTAACGAATATCAAGTTGGACAGTCAGCCTTAAGGAAAAGGTAGGGGAAGGGGAGCAAACCTAACTTGGCATTAATTTTTTTTTTCTTTTTCTGCCTAAAACTCTTCAAATAGTCCCAAACTTTCTGCTACATAATCCTTGGGTTGAAATAATAGCAGGCTCTGTAAAGACATGTTCCTTACCATAATTCTTCGTAAGGAGTTTCTTCAAAGGAGCTCATATTTCCTTTCCTACCACGAGCTGCATGAACCAACTGTCTTCTGTGGCAGACAGAAGCTGCACATGGAATGAAAAGCCTATTCTGTCTGTACTGAGACTTACGTTTTGTCAGAGTTCAAGCATATCCCTGTTGAACATCAGCATTCCCACCCTTGTGGGGTATGAACAACACCATATTGATGGTGCCAGTCTCTATAACTGCCTCTCACTGTGTACTGGCAAACAGCATCAGGACAGGAGGCAACAGGCTAAATGCTAATTAGCTTTCATGCGCAGGCTGCTCTTTGGGGAGGGGGTGGTGAAGAGGCCTGAGGCACCTTGTCATTACCAGATCTTACTCCACCCAGACCACAGCAAGGGTTGAGGCCAATCCAGCCTTGGAGCGAGGAAGAATTTCTGGGGATGGGAGGGAAAAGTAGCCTTTCTAGAAGGCTCCTGTTTGCTTTCAAACTCCCTAACAACACAACATTCATCATCGGGAGAATAGAGCTCCTGGTAGGACATTCATATATTCCTTCAGAAAAGTTAGTTCCCCTTCCAGATTGCTAAAGGATATCTGATAACCTAACCCAGAGACTTCTCTACAATCCTATAGGAGTCTTAAATGAAGAACACTGTATTATATTTGTGTTTGCTTTGCACATTTGTTCAGGACAAGAAAGTGACTTGCCTTGGACTCTGCTTTCCTTTCCTTACCTCCCACAGCCAGTCAAGATGCACAGCTGCACCACAGCCTGAGTCCATCTTCTTCTGTCTGTTGCCAGGACTGAACCACTGTCACAGACTACTGACTGGCCTCCTGGATACACCCTTGCCTTAAGTATTACCTGGGCTATCCTTGCCAACATCAGAGGGTAGGGGCAAGAAGAAAGAACTGTGTGCCTGACCTCCACTACAGAACCCCAGAACTCCCTTCTGTGGCCTCAGAATAGTCATTTCACCTCTGTGCATCGGTGACCTCATCTATAAATCGGAGGTAGTAACATTCTTGGCAGGATTATTGGGGATTAAATTAATTACATAAAATATTCAAAACACTGGATGAGCTGTCCTAAACCCTGTCTAAGAAATGCCCTAGAAGGCTCCTGCCTGCTTTCAAATTCCCTAACAGCATTCATCATTCTTAGCAGCCCAAACTCCTGGCCTTGGTCTCATCTCATTTTGCCTCGCTCTTAGCACCCACTCACTGCTTCAGATCTGGAATACACTCCCCCTTTGTTCTTTGGTGCTCTGCTTTGAGCTCACAAGTCCTCCCCTGCCTGTGACTGCTGATATTTCCAGCCATCAGTCAGTTACTATCTCAGCAATAGTCTTCCGGCCATCACAGTGTCCAGTCAATTTTGGAGCTCTGAGAGCACTGTCTTATTTACTATCTCACGCCATGAAATCCCTGCTCCTCCTAGAGTATGGGGGTGTCATCTGTCACACTCAGTTCTCAGCCTCTAAGACCTAGAACGGTGCCTGGCTTTATCCAGCGTGCAGTGAACACTGTGACAATGGCTTGCTTCCATGGATGGAGGGACGGATGAAAAGATGCGGTCTTGTAAGTAGTGTGGTACATACCAGACTTCTCAACCCAGACTCCCTTGAATGAACACCTCGTTGACCTGGCTGCTGACAAGTGAACACCCTTTTGCAATTAACCTATGTCAATGTTATCTGAGCTGCTTTTGCATTGCTCATCATGTTCACTCCCAGGACATTCAGAAACCAATAATAGATCTGTGAGGGATGAGAAGTGCTGGCCATCTCAAGCCAACACAGAATGACTCTTGGTGTCTATTCTAGTTGCACAGATCCCTGCGGGGACAGCAACAGTGGCCTGGAAACTATACTGTATCTTGAAATCTCCTGTTAACATACTGCTCTTCCTCCCTTCCCCAAGCGCATATCTCAGGATCACACCTAGTAACCCTCCTGCACACTAGCCTTTATCTTGTTGCCCCCAGGGAAGTACAAGTTGTAGTATTTAAGACACCTACCTGTAAAGGAGTAAACTAGCTCCCAACCTACCTGGACATACAGATAGCACACTGCAAAGTTCTTATGCGCCTAGCACCTTTATTCCCACTGCCACTGGGTCCCATCTGCTGCCTGAGCAATGGCCTTGAAACCGTGGCTCACATGAAATTTTTTTTACTATCTGTGTTTTAGACTGTTTCATGAGTGCATTCGAATCCACACACTGAAATCTGCAAGTGTTAATTTCATTATAATACAGCCATGTGCTTTCTTTCCCCCTGACTCATGGGAAAGGGTTCGGAAGCTATCTAAAAGATTCTCCCACCACCACATCTAAGCTGCTGAGCTGCTTCCGTATCCCAGGCTCTTGGTCATGTTCTCCTGCATCTTTTCCAACACCCATTCAGAGAATTCACAAATGCCCACCTGAGAGTGTTTACACACTCTACTCTCTTTTTGTACCCATAAGCCACCACAACACACACACACTGATGACAACAACATTCAGGGCTGTCTTCTGAGCTGCCATCTCTACAAACTCAAGTTTCCAGGAGCTTATAGGTTTACCCTATCCATTCAGTATCTGTGCTGTCATGGAGCCTTTGCTCAACTGCCTGTCTTAAGTAATAACAGCCATTCCAAGCCTGGTGTTGGGGGCCTAATCAGACCAATGACTAAGAATTTAGCCTCACTGTCACCGTGCATTAAGCAAATGATCCAACAAGCCTGAGCATGTCATCAGCAATCTCAGGTATGAAATTCGACTTTAAGACGCGGTTCAAGACATCAGAACCAAATAGCTGCATGAAAACCACAGGTTTATGTTACAGAAGAGTGTCTGAAACAAACCCAGTCACTCCCAGAACCACGGCAACTTCCCTCAAAACCCTCCTCCACTCAAACAATTGATCACTAAATATGTTCAGAGCCTTTCAACCATAAAATCTGGTGCACGATTTACAGAAGAAGAAAAAAAAGCCTCTAATGGTATGTGTGTGTTGAGGGAGGTGAGAAAATAGAGGTGGGAGTGGAGGGTACTTTAGATACCTTCTGACAATTTCTAAGCAACACTGTGTGCTGGCAAGGGTATAAAAGAGAAAAACCTGGAAAGCCACACAGCCATCCAAAGGCTAATTACCCTGCTCAGGGATACCGCCCAGGATATCAGCGTCACTACAGAGGTGGGATAAAGCCTTTTGTGTAGCCACTAGAAGGCCCATGTCATTTACAACAAACAAGTTAAATTGACTTAAGAAGCCTAGAAAAACATCTGTGGAAGTGATTGCATCCTAGATCTAAACCTCCAAACTATTTGCCCTAACTGGTTCTACACCAGATCAACATTTGAGAACTACCACAGCTCACTCTGGAAGTAGCTAACATGAACTATTCCTATTCACTATTCCTTAGCTATCCTTCGTAAAATAACGAAGGAGCATTCATTGGTAGGAACAGTATTACACTGAAATGAAGGAAGCTATTGTAGGTGAACCCAGAATAATGTCAATGTTGGAATGAAGCTGACACAGAGGATATGCTGGTTGAACATATGAATTAATAACAAAGAAAACACCTGAAGGAGCTTATCGAGCTTGGCACCAAAGATGATGCCAACACAAAAGAAGGGGTGACACCCCAACTGTTCTGCCCACTTCCTTCATGCTTCTTTTGCTTCTTTCTTAGTCTGTTTGGTTTGGGGGTACTGTTGGTGTGTTTAAGGCTGGACCCTTGCTGGATAGCCCAGGCTGACCTGCCTCAGCCTCAGTACTACAGTAGTGGGCATGTGTCATAAATACCATTTTCGGCCAACAGTGTGCCTTAACATAAATGACAGACTTTGCTAATAAGGACATGTAGATATAGGCTCACCAGATGTAACAAAGGTATCTTTCTGGTGTGTGTGTTTGGGGGAGCGGGGGTTACTGTTGACAGGAAAATTGTTTGAGAGTGGAGAGAGCTAGAATCTCTGTACCTTCTGTTCACTTTTGCTATGAACATATACCACTCTAAAAATATAGAGAGAGATGTTAAGCAAGTCCAGGAGTGTCTGTTAAAGGGTATCAATGGACTCATTAAGATAGAAAATGGGAAGAAATACACTCGCAGATACAGGACATAGTAAACAGCCTTTGTCGTCATCATCAGTCTCCGTTCTGCCTGGGGTGAATGGAACCAGCCCTCTGGTCTCCAACCACCTCAAGAGAGAGAGCGTGTGCGCCCCCTCATCAATTTTAAGCTGTCACTACCCAGAAAAACCATGCCTCTATTGGACCAGATACCCCAGGTCATTGGCAGAGCGAATTCCCACAACAGACAGAAAAAGGGGAGGACCTACTGTCCTAGATAAATAACAATAAATGAATAAAAAAACAAATTTTATACAGCCAACTAATGGGATGTTTGGAAGGACAGAGCTAGAATAATCATCAAGAAAATATGTGATACACAGAAATTATAAACAGAACTCACACAACAGAGACAAGTGTAGTAACATTCCATGTAAGAACAAGCTAGAAATGTATATAAGACCACTACGGGAAACAACCCAATCAACAATTAACATTTCAGAGCTGTTTCTTGAGTTGATCACCACTCAGACCCTAACAAAAGGAAAGTGTCTTACTCTCCACTTTAAAACCTGAGCAGGAGAAGCCACAGTCAGCCAAAACCAAAGTAAAATGTTTCTTAGGGGAAAAAAATAAATATGGAAAGTTCAGATAATCTACCCCATATTTTCAAGCACGTGAAAAACTGCCAAGAAAACCCACCTTGTTGTATTGACATGTATTGAAGAGTAAAGAGGAGGATGAAGCCTCCAACACAACTAGAAAGACCTGATGGTGTAGAAGAGAAAAGCCAGTTACCAAAACTGTCCAAGTCCTGGAGCAAATGAGCCAGAGAAGCAGAAGCCTTTTCCCCTGCCCAAAGGTTACTGACAACAGAACGAATTATTTCCCTTCTTGGGTTTTAAAAAGTAAAATTGCATCAATTCACAGGTAAAGTCTTTTCAAAAGCTATCATACGATGTCAACTTACCCCTTGATAAATTCAGTCACAAGCCACCTACAACACCCATGCCCCAGTGACAGGCACATCCATTCATGGACGCAAACACACATAGACCTTCATGTTTTGCAAATCTATAAGGTGAAAAGTTTTATATCTGCAAAAAAAAAATGTTATTAATGGTCATTTCAAAAAGTAACAAAATTAGCAGCATGAAAACCATCTTATTTTTATAAAATCCAATAAACAGACTCATGTCCTGTATTTTTAGAGGCTGAAAAACAACAAAATGAAACATAAAGAATTGAAAATAATAACAATAGCAAAACGAAAGCCATTAGAAAAGGCAAGAACATTCCAAAGCAAATTTCCTAGAAGTCAATGAGTTGTGAGTCACAATAGCCTGCAAGAAGACATCTGACCAATCTGGGTGAGACTCAGAGCCAGAGAGCCAGGATGAACCAAGAAGGGCCTACAAAATCAAAGTAAGGGCAGTTTGCCAGGGGAGTTTTTCTAATAAAGCTACCAAAATTCCGTACAATTAAAATTTTAATACTTCATTAAATATGAGGGACTAAAATTGACTTATGGGAACTAGAAGGATCCAGTAGTGATAGAAGAAACTGTAAAGGCTTCCGAAGCTACTTCCAGTAAAGGCTCGGGCCCTGGTTTCTTCTGAGGAGTAGGGTTAATCCAAATTTCCCAAGGACAGATGGCCCTATTTAATAAAAAAAATCTTTCTAGACTATGATAGTTTATGGAAAAAATCCAATTCATTTCAAAACAGAGTTCAACCCCAATGATCAGAAATACTATAAAAAAAATACAAAGATCAACAGTTGACTAAAGAGAAAAACCACATATTATAAAAGCAAAAGACGATGAAACAGTATCTCAAAATAGTCACTATTCATTCAAGCCTTAAATCAAAAGTAAAAAGAAACTTCCTCAACCTGACTTCAAAACAGCATCCAAGTCAACAGCCAGGATGCTCACCATCGCTATCCATCAGTACTATCCAAAAAGCTGAAAAGCTTTCTTATATAAAACAGAAATCCAGCAACTGGAAGGGAGAAAAAAATAATACCACTGGTATACAGTACAGTATTCTAACCTAGAAAGTACAGAAGATAGAGTAATTATTAAACAAATAAAACATTCAGTATAACCATCAATCTGAAAATACCCAGAAATCAATAGCTTTTTGCTTGCCAGCCCTCACTAGATGGACAAAAAAAAAAGTATTTCAACCACTCACTACCTGCCAGAAAGTGTTAAGTCTTTAACATCCGAACTCATTTTGTTTTGACCACTTATTATCCACAGGTGAGAAAGCCAAGGTTTTGAATTCAGTATCTTTCCCCAAATCTTCCTAGTGTCAAGCTGCCACAGCCAGGAGGTAGACCCAGTGATCTGAATGTAAAGTCTTTCTAACCATCCCACCACTGTACTACCTAGGTTTAGCCAAAAGGTCACAAACCAAAATGCTAATAAACATAACCAGAAAGATATGTGGCCCACCTCATACAAAGACATTAAAAATGAAAGCCTTTATCAACTATCACAAAGCATCCTACTGGAAACAGACATACTTCACAACAGGGATATTACACTTGAAAAAGATTCCCATTTCCCTTCCAATAGTAAATTGACCTCCTGTAGTCCCACCCAGAGTATACGGAGATAGTATGACTTTTGTCGGGGAGTTGTTTCATCTGGGAAGAGGCAGAATTTACTAATGGGATTCAGCAACTCACCTAGTAGCGGAATAGTGATGATCATCCGTGGGCTTTTAATGATGGGAATGCACATGTCCTTTTCAAGGCTACCACAGCAACACCCTGCTTGGGTCTATACAAGCAGCTCCTTACCCTGTGTGGAGTTTCCTACTAAAATTCTGTGCTCTCCTTTGGTAGCCTCCTGATATTAAGGAGCAGAAGGCACAAAAGGACAAACACACCCAGCAACAAGGGCTGGGTGCACATTCGGAAGGCAAGGTGTGTGAGATGAACTCAAACTTTAGAGTCAAGAGTTCCTATCACAGTGAGTTATATTCAAAAGAGCAAAGCTCAAAGGAAATTCAACAGCTCTATTCAAATCCCAAGAGATAGGAGAAAATGCTAGCAGGCATGCTCCATGCTTACCACCTCTTCATAAGTAACACCAGACTGGCCCATCCCTGCAGTCTCCCTCCAGGGCCACCTCCAAAATGAAGCTCCCCCACAGGATCCCAGTTAGTGTCTTTTGAAGTCCCTTCTTTCTACCACTTAGCACCAAACATCTGCACTATGTCCTCTAATTATACACTGCCCCCCAAGCCAAGGACCCCAAGTCCTGCGTCCAGCACCCAGAAGGACCTACTGATTAAGGACTGCAACTTAGCTTTTAAAGCTTCCCGCAAGTTTAAGATTTCAAAACCCAGGAAACTGGCCACATCAAAAGGTGATGATTTTTTGACTCAGATCCAGTTTTTTTTTTTTTTTTAATATTATGTTTCTAAATAAGGTAAGTGGATACTCCAGAGAAGCTGCTCAAGGAAGGTCACTAGGCAGTGCAACTACTTGAGACTTGATAAATCAAATAAACAAAGAGACCGGCAAAGGAAAGCAGAGAGCACATTACAGACCCTCTTGCCTTTTTGTTTTTCCATTAAGGCACTGTTCTTATAAACAATGAGCCCATTCAAAGGGGTTTAAAAACATCCCTGGGGGAAGTGTCTATCTCCACAACCCAGTGTCCCTCACCCTTTTCTCCGCCTGCAAACACCAGTCTCCAGAAAGCCATTTTGCCTGTATTGGAAATGGGAAACCTTTGATCAGTAGTTTCAGGAATGGGGAAAAAAAAAAAAAGAAAAGAAAAGAAAGAAAACCTTGACTCAGATTACTCAGGAATGCCATTGGTAGGAAAAGGAGAAAGAAAATTAAAGACTCACAAAGACCCAATTTGCTCTCAGGTGAGACTTTCTCCTGAACAGAGCAAACAGCGAAGTCTGAGGGGTTTTACATTCGCACACTTAACTGTCTTAACATTCACATCAACCAAAAGCCAGCTTGCAAGTACAGCTCCCTTTCAATTTGGTACTACCAGCACTGGTTGCTAAGGAGGCAGCTAACACATAGCATCCCACCGTATTTCTATTTCTTTTTACAAATTTGAGCATGAAATATCTCCAACACACAGAAAAGTACTAAGCATGGTAGGATAGTTGCCCAAATGCCTACAACCCAGATTTAAGAAATGCTATCAGAATTGAAGTAATGGCTCAGTGCTTAACAGCACTGACTGCCCTTTCAGAGGACCTGAGTTTGATTCCCAGCATGCACATGGTGGATCACAACTCACTCTTCTGGCTTCCATATAGGCACCAGGCACACCCATGGTGGAGACATACATATAAAGATTGTCCTGCTAGATTTTTATCAACGTGACACTACAGTTACCCTAGGAAGAGAAACCTCAGTTGAGAAAATTCCTCCATTAGATTGGCCTGTAGACAAGTCTAGAGAATTTTCTTGATTAATGATTGGCATAGGAGAAGCCCATTGCAGGCAGTGCCAACCCTGGTCAGGAAGTCCTAGGAGATAGAAGAAAAGTAGCCAAATGTGAGCCTGAGGAGCAAGGCAGTAAGCCACAGCCATCTCTGGCCTCTGCTTCATTTCCTGCCATGCCTCCCCCATAATGATGGACTGTAACTTGTAACATGTAAGCCAAATAAGTAAACCCTTTCCTTCCCAAGTGGACATGGTTTATCACAACAACAGACACCTACGCAGGACATAGGCAAAGCACCTGTGCACATAAAATAATTTAAAAATTAAATAAAAAATAAATGCTACCAGTTTCCTGTCATGTCACTTCTTCAGAAAATTTTAAAGAAATGAAAACAGCCACCTAAATTCTTTCTCCCCATCCTCTTAAAACATATTCCCTTCCTCTTGTTCTAGAAAAGAAAGAAAAAGAGAGAAAATAAATTACTGTTGCTATTTCTTGTGAACTTTTCCCTCCAACTTTTTGCTCATGGCAACAGGACTGAGCTTTACATTTGGAACTGCATAAAGGGGGACTGAAGAGCCAACTCAGCTGGTATAGCACTTGTTCCTGTGGCCCTGGATTCAGATCCCAGGACCCACATAAAAAACCAGGTGCAGGGCTGGAGAGATGGGTCAGTTGTTAGGAGCACTGGCTACTCTTGCAGAGGACTGGGGTTCAGTTCCTAGCACCCACTTGGTGGCTCAAACCATCCATAACTCCTGTTCTAAGGGGTCTAAAGGCTTCTTTTGGCCTCTGCGGGCACCAGGAATGCATACAGTGTTTAAATACATGCAGGCAAAACACTCAGACATATTAAATAAATAAATAATAGATACATAGTTTCAGAGTTAGATAGTTTCAGAGGCTGAGTGTGGCAGTGTGACCCCATACTCCCAGAGTTGAAAGATGGAAAGTTTCTGGGGAGCTCATTGGCCAGTCAGTTTAGCTGAAACGATGAGCTCCAGGTTCCATGAGAGATCCTGTATCAAAAATAAAGTGGCGAACAATAGTGGAAGATGCCTGGCATTGACTTCCGGCCTTCTGGCCTTCACATGCACATATGTAGAAATGTACAGACTATGGTGATATTTTATTTGTGCTGAAATGTGATATTTTATTTGTGCTTTAATAAAGCTTGCCTGGAGATCAAGGGGGAAAGGTCAGCCATTTTAAATAAACAAAAAGTCAGGCAGCACACACCCTTAATCTGATCACTTAGCAGGCAGGTCTCTGTGTGTTCAAGGCCATACTAGGAAACAGAGCCAAGCATGGTGACACACGCCTTTAATCCTAGTACCAACCATAGAGACCTGGAGGTCTGTACAGACAGTGACAAGGAAGTGAGGTATCTGGGCTAAGATAGCCAATGAGAGGGCAGAACAGCAAGGCAATAAAGGCACAGGTAAGACAAGAAGTAGCTCGCATTTGGAAGCTGCAGAGTTGGTGAGATAAGGTTGGCTGGTGGCTTTCCCCATTTCCCTAATCTCTCTGTAAGGCTTTCACCCCTATATTTGGCTCTGTGTTTTTTATTTAGTAAGACCATTTAGAAATCCATCTACAACAGACAAATGCAGATACACGCCAACAAAATGCATAAAGGAAGCCCCTTGCCTTATTTCAAGCCAATATCAACTCATTGTAGCAAACTGTTCACAGAAGAATCTTTCATCTCTCATCATCTCTATGTCTCCCAAGGTGTATAGGTACCTAGATGATATGTATTACAGATACACATGCATGTTAAATATGCATGTGTGTGCATATGTTTGGGACTAAACCTAGAGCTTTACACATGCTAAGAACATACTACCACTGAGCCACCCCCAGCGCTGTGTATTCCCATACTGTTCAACCTCATCACAAATAGACTCTTGCCTACACACTAAAATGAAGATAACAAACTTGGGCAAGAATTACTTCGGGAGTCAATATTTAGCAGAAGAAAATACAGGCCCAAACTCAAAGGCTTACAGTCTCAAAAGACACACTACACTAATGTCTCTACCAAATTCCTTTGCAAAAATAGCATTTTTTTTTTCACCTATCTGTTGTCTGTTCCAAGGGGATCAGGCCTTCCTGGGTTCCTCAGTCCTCATCTTTTTTCCAGTTACCATCAACATTTCTAATTCCGTTCAGTGAAGCCTGTTTATTAAGGGCTTGATTTTCAGCCTGGCCTCCGCTGCTGCACGCACCTACCATGAAATACTGTGGTAACAGGCTTAAAGCAATGGAGCTACTCAGGCCTGGATTGAAACCGCCAAAACTGTGAGCCAAGACAAGCTTTTCCCCTTTTTAAATGGATTTAATCTCAAGACTTTTGTTACAGTATCGGGAAGCTAACTAACACACTACCCAAAGAACCCAAGCTGGACAAAACTGGATAGCATCTTCGATGTGCCCTCTTTGACGCCTACAGCCCTTAACCCAGATGAGTTCAAAATAATGTCTTCAATTCTCACTTCCTGTTGACAGTCAAGTCTAAGCCACCATCAGGTGTATTTTTGGTAACCTTTTAGAAGGTCTCCCACCTTCTGCAAGGTCCCTTAATCTACTGATGTGCACATAGCAAAATGGCTATGACCACACCCACCTTGATAAGACCGCTTGAGTACTTTCACAGCTTCCCTCAGGATAAAATGAAAAAGAACTCCGCAGACCTTCATAAACTAGACCCCGTTTAACCGTTTCCTCCAAATCTACCACTTCCCAACACAGTAGCTGCACTGCTCTAACACCACAAGTCAATTTCTAACTCAAGTTCGCCTCCAGACCAGTGAACAAATGGATTATTTACTTCGTTCCCTCAATACTTAGCACACTGTTAAGAAACTGGAACTTTCTAAAGATATATTTATTCGTTCATTCATTGTGCATATGTGCCTTCATGTGCTTACATGTATCATCACACGCACACAGGAGTTTGCAAAGGCCAGGAGAGGGCATTAGATACCTTGGATTGGAGTTACAGGAAATTGTGAGCTGCCTGAAAATGGTACAGGGAACCAAACACAGGTCCTCTGGAAAAACAGCAAGCACTTGTTGTAATCACTGGGCCATCTCTCCATCCCCACATGGGGCATTTTCAAAGAATATTTACTTAGTGGCTAGAGAGAGAGCTTGGTGGCTAAGAGAACTGGCCGTTCTTCCAGAGGCTCTGGGTTCAATTCCCAGAACCCACATGGTGGCTCTAAACAGTCTGTACCTCAAGATCCAGGGAGCCAATGCCCTTTTCTGGCCTCCGTGGGTACCAGACACATGGTGCACATGCACAGAGGCAAAACACCCACCTATTTTAAAATACAGTTTAAAAGAACATTTACTTACATTAATGGTAAGTGGATACATGAATGGATAGATTAGGAAGGTATTCATTAAATCTGGGTTCTGATCTTCTACAATAGGATACACTATCAATATCCCAATAGGAATGCTACAACTCAAAGTGTTTCCTTTTCTGACATTCTCATAAATGATTATGTTACCAGTTTGTCCAGATGGCATCTCTCTAGCAGGCTAAGCAAAGTTGAACACAAAATTAATGGACTAAGGAAAGCAAGAACACCCTCTCTTACCCTAGCTAATATC
>CABHPQ010146479.1:1776-12389 GCA_902168405.1 Peromyscus aztecus
CTCCCGGGTCAGGGAGAGCGCAGACTCGCGTGTCCCACCGGCTCAGATTGGTCGGCGTCCAAGTGCCACGTCAGGAGGATGGCCCGGCCCGGCCCGCCGCAGCCCCGAGGCCCGCTTGGCGGAGGCGGAGCAGGTGTGGTCGCAGGACCCGGCGCCGGCCGAATGCGCAGCGCCTCCCAGTGGCAGCCGGTGCGCACTGCAGCGGCCGCAGCCCGCGAAGCTCGGGCTCTTGTTGCACACCCAGGTCTCAGGGGTTGATTCACGCGCTCTCCGCGTGCATTGTCAACAGCCTGGCTCACGGAGAGAGCTGTCCTTGTGCACCAGCTCAGGCTGCACGTCAGAAACCCACACAGAGCTTTTAAACCAGACCAGGTGTTGTGGTTCACAGCACTCCCCAGACAGAAGCAGTTAAAGTCATCCTTGGCTGCATAGGGGGTTCCAGATCAGCCTTGGCCACATGAGACCTTGTCTTAAAAAGCACCCTCCCCACCCCACACACAAAAGACCTAATTAAGAGTACGAGGAAAGCCTTGGGGGTGTGGGTAGCCCTTCTCCAGGCAACTTTCATTTATTTTACAATTATTTATTTATACTGTGTGTGTGTGTGTGTGTGTGTGTGTGTGTGTGTCCGCGCCCGCGCCTCCAGCTTTTAAAATAAGTTCCGACCTCATCTCACAAAAATAAAACAGGGCAGATGAGATGGCTTAGAGAAGGAAGGTGTCCGCAGTCAAGTCTCAAGTCTAAGGGTTCGGATTAGCTCCCCAGGACCCACAAGTGAAAGTAGAGAACTGACTCCTCCAAGTTGTCCTCTGACCTCTGCACACCTTTGGCATGTGTGCACCTACACACACCAACACACACTAATAAAATAAATGCCAGGCACACGCCTTTAATCCCAGCACGCTGAAGGCAGAAGAAGGTGGATCTCTGAGGTTGAGAACAGCCAGGGCTACACAGAGAAACCCTGTCTGGAAAAACCAAGGAGAGAGGGAGGGAGGGAGGGGGAGAGAGAGAGAGAAAGAGAGAGAGAGAGCTCACAGCTCACAGAGACAGAAAGAGACAGAGAGAAAGAAAGGGAGGTAACAGATATAAAAATGTAACACACATTTGAAAGCTGCAGGAAGGGATGATTCTGGTAACTCTGGTGGTGAAAGCCACCACTCCCTGGGGGCTCATTTCTATAATTCCAGCAACTGGGAAACTGAGGCAGGAAGAGTACAGTGGCCGTGATGCCAACCTGGGCTGCCTGGGCTACATAGTGAGAATCTGACCCGCCCAGACAGAAGGGTCGCCTGGACTGAAGGTGAGGCCGCCTTCCTGCAATACAAATGGGAAAACTCTAAAGGCGGTAGAGTCAGACCATAGTCTAGTTTTGAATTTCCAGCTTATTTTTTAAAAAAATATTACATTTATTTTCAAATGGGCTGGTCTTAGGGTTGAGAATAAATATCCACCACCCTTGACCCTTCTCCCGATTATATGTGAGTTTATATTTACCTGGCATCCCTAGGGAGGGGTCTAAACACACTTCATCTGCCTTTTGCATGCTCTGGGGATGTTCACTTTTCACTTGCAGATGTGTGGCTGCTGATTGTCCACATCCATCCAGACCCTGTGTTTTTCCGGCCAGCATCTTCTGGAAAATCCTTGGCAAAGCCTTGGCTCCCAGGTGCTTAGGGAGATAGTATTACAGGAATCCACTGAGGCCACACGTGGCCATCCATCCTAATTATGACATTCCTAGGACTGAGCTCTGGTTGCATGTCTAGCAAGCTGGCCAGGCCTGGGGACATCGGGAAGAGCCCAGGCTGACCTTGGTTTGGCCAACAGCACTGAGTGCCACAAGCCACTGGGTGAATAACCAGAAGAAATGCAAAAAATGAGCGGCTGAGGCCTGGCAGGGTGTTCTGCTGTCTCCGGGCACGGGCTACGTTGTGCGTGGGTTCCCCTGTGGCCTGGCCAGGACACTGTGGAAGGGCGGGATCTGGAATTGAGACTTCATTCAGCAAGGTGGTAATTTTGGGGTGAGAGAGGAAGTTGGGGGGGGGGAGTGTGCTCACCGTTTGAATATTTGTAAGATCTGTTTCTTTGGTGAAGTTGGTTATGGTAGCCAACCTTTAGAGTGTCCTTGGAGGCAGAGGCAGGGGATTAATGTTTATAAGGTCACTGCTACTTAATGAGTTTGGAGCTAGCCTGGGCTAGATGAGCTCCTGTCTCAAAACACCGGCCTGGAATCTAAGTGTAAAATGTGAGTGACTTGGGGAGGCCTTTCTGGGGAAATCGTCCCGTCTTCAAGAGTCACATCCTGGGGTTGGGGTGCCAGCAATCACTGTGCTTCCAGAATCCCGTGCCCCACCCCACTTTTTGAAGTGGGGACGTGGGAGAAAGGGGGAGCTGGCCTGCCCATTTCCACCAGGTCAGCCATTGATTGGCGTTGACACACAGAGTCTGAGAGCCCCTCCCAATTCAGAGCTTCACTGGGTCCCCCAACCCCTGTGCCAGGGACCCCGCTGAGGACACAGGGAAGATTTTAAACAAAGGGCTGAATCTGCACAGGGTCTAGCCTCCAAGAGGGCGCGTGACTGCGGTCCCCAGGCCCCGCTCACAGAGCTCTTGCCCAGGCTGCCCAAGCTCCCCAGCCCCTGCAAAGGTCTGGGACGTGCTGCTAGCCTGAGGCCTGGAATGAAGCCTGCAGAGGCCGCACCCTGCCCAAACCAGTTTGAACCAGCCGTGGGAAGGAGCCAGGCCAGTCCCTTCGAGCTCCCTCTGGCGCCCAAGTGGGGCTCAGAACGGCAGCCGGCTTTTGAGGTCTCTGCGGGTGGGGGCGGGGCCCCGCAAGGCCTGGGGATGGGAACGCTGATGGCAGCTGGTGATAGCCCGGCCTCTGCTGGGTGTGCAGACTCGCCGGAGCCCCAAGCTGGGCCCCAGGTCACGCCCTTCTACTTCTGCACCTTCTGGCTTCACCTCTAGGAACACAATGGTTGTCAACCTGCTTTTCAAGATTCTCTCAGCTCAGACCGTAACACACAGGTCTAACCCTGTGGTGGTTGCATGTCTGTAATGCCCCCAGTTGAGGTGGAGGTAGGACAATCAGGAGTTTAAGGGCGTTCTTGGCTACAAACCAGGTTGGGGGCCTTGATATGCACCCGAGCCTACGTCAAAGAGAGAAACACACACACACAAGTTGTGCTCTAGCCACACTTCCCACATCTGAGTGCACGGTGGAAACTTCTTTTTTACGCTACGTTTGAATTTTTATTACATTATTTATTTGTGTGTGGATGTGCAAGTGTGGAGGTCGGGGGATAACCTGGGGGAGTCGGTTCTCGCCTCCCACCACGTCATTCCCAGGGATTGAACTCAGGCAGTCAGGCTTGGCTACAGACCTTGTCCGGACACTCTGAGTTCACTGGTGTAGGGTCCAGACTTAGCTTTGGATGACCCGGGGTTCGTCCCTTGTACCAGGTTCCGGGCTGGCTCAGCTGTGGCATTTCTAGGCCCTGCAAGTGCCACCACATCGGTGGCCCAAGTGTCACCATGTGCCACCGTGTGCCAGGCACTGTTCTCGGCTCACCGGGTCCCCATCCCACCGGTGAGAAGGTCACTCTGCCATGTCCTCACTGTACGAGGTGGAAACTGAGGAGTGGGGAGGTAGAGTCAGCCAGAGACCAGGACCCAGTCTGGGACAGTCAGACCCCAGAAATGAAGTTCCACCATGCCTAGCGGTCACTGGCATCTTCACCAGAGCAGCTGTGACCATCCGCAGTGGGCCCTCAAATCAGGCCGTCACTGCTCTGTCTCAGGAGGGTCTGGGAAGGGTGGTTGGACCCTCCCCTGAGATTCCGGCTCAGTGCAGTTCTGTCCCCTCTGTTCCCGGGGCACATGGTCTTTAGAGTGTAGAAGATGGGCAGTTCACTGAAGGGGACTCCATCCACGCAGCTCTTGGGAAGTCATCATCCATGTTGGGTGTGGCATTCGAATGAGAAATATCCCCACAGACTCACATAGCTGAACACTTGTCCTCCAGCTGGTGGCGCTGTTTGGGAGGGGGTTATGGGACCTTTGGGAGGTGCCTGGAGGAAGTACATCAGTCAAGGAGAGGGCTTTGAGGGTGCTGGCCACACCCACTTCCTGTTGGTTCTTTCTGCATCCTGTGTGCGGTTGAGAGTTATCTCTGCCCTCCTGTGGCCATTGTGGACCCCTCCTCTGGAACAATAAGCCAAACCAAACATTCTTCCTTAACTTGCTGTTGGTCATGGTGTTTTACCACTGCAATGGAAAAGTAGCTCACAGGCTGGGGTAAGATGTTTTAGGGATTCAGCAGCTGACTTAGGGTCACTTAGGTTCCCTACTTGAAACCCCGGTGAACTCATTGGCTCAGCCAGCAGGCCTTAGGCAGAATGCTTGTTCTGGTTGGCCAATGGTGCCTATCTGGAGTGAACGGGAACTGACTCACTTCTTTCCAGGCAAGTTCACCCCCAGCCAGGCCCTGGATGGCTAATGCATATGCCCACCAGGTCTCAGCAACAGGGTGAGCTGGCGTGTAACCATATCACATGGACAACTTTTCTGCACAAAATATATGAATATTCACCTCTGGCGAGCTCAGTGAGGCCCCCAGAAAGAGCTGAAATCATGACTGGTGAGATCCCTCCTCAGGTAAGAGCACTTGCCACCAACCCTGGGGACTTGAGTTGGATCCCCAAGACCCACATGGTGGAAGAAAAGAATTGACGCCTCCAAGATGACCTCTGACCTCTACTCTTGTGGCATGTGCAAACCCAAAACAAACAATTATTTTCTTTTTAAAAAACAGCTGAAGCCAGATGTGGTGGAGCACGCCTTTAATCCCAGCACTCAGGAGGCAGAGGCAGGTGGATCTCTGAGTTTGAGGCCAGCCTGGGCTACAGAGCTAGTTCCAGGATAGCCAGGGCTACACAGAGAAACCCTGTCTTAAAAAAAAACAAAAGAAAAGAAATGTTCTCAAGCTCTGGGATGTCTCTTTTATTGTTGGTGTTGCTTTTGTTTTTTTTTTGGTTTTTGTTTTTTTTTTTTTTTTGACACGTGGTCTCTCTAAGTAGCCCTGTGGTCTGAGCACTGGGATTAAAGGTGTGCTACCTCAACTAGCTAGCTCCTCCTGAATGTGGCAGGCAGCTTTGGAGGGAAGGACTCTTCCAGCGGCCACCACACAGCAGGTAGACTTAACCTTTGTGGGTTCGAAAACTGCGCGCACAGCTACCCTGTGTGATTGGTGGAGTTGCTTAACCTCTCTGTGCCTCAGCTCCTTCATTACCTAATGGTGCACTGCAGCTTACCAGTTTGCTAAGGGGTGCTGTGTGCTCGCCATGAAAACGGCACCTAACAGTGTCTGACAGAGAGAAAGCCCCACTCCGAACCACTCCGGGAGTGGAATGGACAAGCTAATGTTTTCAAGACAGGACAAGGTTGGCCAGGTCACAACCTGACGGGTGAACCTGCTAGCCAGGGTCTTTGTGAGCAAGCATGCACTGGGGCTTCTGAGACACTGGAGAACGTGGGTGTGCCGGGGTGCTGCTGTGGAGGCTGAGGAACCGATTCCCTGAAGGATGATGATGGGGAGGGATTCAATGAACTCTGTGGGGTCTCTAGAAAAGGACTCCAAGAGAACCAGAGGCAATGCCCCACCCAATCACGCAGGCTGGCTGGTCCCTGCCAGGCTGCAGAACAGACACCTGGCTCTGTGCTGTGGGGACCAGGAATGGCGAATTCTGACGTGGTCCCGACTATTCCTGCCCCCTGGTGGCCATATCTGGTATGGCACCCTCCCAGAGCCTGGTTGGTGGTTTGGTAAGTTGCTTGGGAGTTCATCAAAGGGGTTAATCTAGGGCACACTTGATGTCATCGGGCGGGCGGGCTCTCTCTAAGAGAGCTGAGAACTCGAAGATGGAGAAAGGCTTAGTCAGAAGACAGCAGAGGTCCATTCCAGCTGGCCAGGAAGGAAGCAGGTAGCCTCACTGACCTACCTGGACCAGTGGTCAAGAAGTCTGTGCTGCAGACTCAATTCTCCCTGCACCCTGAATACATCTGGAGGAGGCCTGAGCCTTGCCAGGCCTCACCCTCTACTCAAGACAGCTGGCCCATCCTGATCCCAGACTCCTTTCCCTCTGACCCCATGACAGTTCTAGCAGAGTGGACGCGACCCTGACACACAGATGGAGTTTGTTCTTAGAGTAGAGTTGACGTAAGGTAGTGTAGCCAGAGGTCTGCCTCGACATGAAAGTGACCCAGGATCCCCAGTGTTCCCAGTGAGTGAAAAACCATCTGGGGCCTCAAAAAATACGTGTATATATGTATGTGAGGGAGCATGGGCACATGTGTGTCACAGCGTGAGTGTGAGGTCAGAGGACGGTTAGCCAGAGTTGAGTCTCTTCTTCCACCATAGGGGTTCTAGGGTTCTAGGGTTCTAGGTCCTAGGTTGTCGGGATTGGCAGCAAGTGCCTTGAGCCGTTTTACTAAGTCTGCTTGGGGATTTGGACATGAAGCCTGAACTGCTCAGTGTGATGACCTGATGATTGTGTTCTTCACAAAATGTTGAGTAGAAGATGGGAGAATTTTTCTTTTAGTGTGTGTGCTGTGTGTGCATGCATGTTTACATGTGTGGATGCATGTGTGCGCACAGGTGAACCTAGCCATGTGTATAGGCCAGAGGCTGATGCTGGAAGTCTTTCTGGATGGCTCTCTGCTTTATTCTCTGAGGCAGGGTCTCTCCTTGGAATCCAAAGTTGCCATTTGCCTAGGCTGGGATGTTTCTGCTCTCAAATGCTAGGATGACAGGCAGCTGCTGTACCCAGCTGGCACTTACAGGTACCAGGGACTTGAACTTCCATTCTTACCCTTGTGCAGCAAGCACTTGACCAGCTGAGACCTCCCCCCACCCCCCCCTACCCCATCTTCTTTGCTGGGGCAGGATGGCAGAGCCTAGTCCCCAGGAAGCTGCTGTTTGTCCTGATCACGGGTGTGTCCACCATCTGACAGAGGAGACGGTAGCACATCTCAAAAGACTGAGGTGTGAGGGTCCTTCCTTGTTCACAGCATGACTGAGCTGTGACTCAGTCCCTAGGCACCTCTCTTGTTTAAAGTGTGTGGTTCAGGATTGCCTAGTGCGCACAAGGCCCCGAGTTACATTCCCAGTACACACAGACTGATTCACTCCTGTAATCCCAGCACTCAGGCAGTGGAGGCGGGAGGATCAGGGCTTCAACACCAGCCTCAGCCAGATAGAGACTTCAGGGTCAGCCTGGACTACACAAAACTCTGTCTAAAAAAAGAAAAAGAAACTGAGTATGGGACCCACACCTTTAATCCCTGCATTTGGGAGGCAGAGGTAGATCTGTGAGTTTGAGGCCAGCCAGGGTAACATAGTGAGACTGTCTAAAAAAGAGGAAAGAAAGTATCTTAGCTGTTTTTCTATTGTTGTGAAGAGACACCATGACCATGGCAACTCTTATGAAGGAAAACATTTCATTGGGGCTGGCTTATAGTTCAGAGCTTTAGTCTATTATCATCATGGCGGGTAGCATGGCAGCACACAGTCAATGTGGTGCTGGAGAGGCAGCTGAGAGTTCTACATCTGGATCCACAGGCAGTAGGAAGAAAGGGACACTGGGCCTGGCTTGGGCTTTTGAAACCTCAAAGCCCACCCCCAGTGACACACTTCTGCCAACAAGGCCATAACTCCTAATCCTTCTCAACTAGGGACCAAACATTTAAACATATGAGCCTATGGGGGCCATTCCCATTCAAACCACCACAGAAAGAAAGAAAAAAAAGAAAGAAAGAAAAGATAACTGAATTACCTGAGGAAACCAGGTACCCACAGAAGTGGTGATTTCAGAGGAAATTTGGGCAATAAATAAATAAATAAATAAATAAATAAATAAATAAATAAATACAAAACGAAAAAGTTTGGTGGCACAAAGCTGCAATTTCCATTCTTGGGAAGTTGAGGGCAAAGGATTGGAAGTTTGAGGCCTAGCTACATAGCAAGACACCATCTCAAAGTCATCCCTAAATTCACAATCCAGGCTGGAGAAATGGCTCAGCATATACAGGTGCGTCCCATCAAACCTGATGACCTGTGTTCAATTCCCAGAACCCACGTGGTGGAAGGAAGGAGAGAACCAACTCCTGCAGGTTGTCCTCTGACTGCCCACCTTGTGTTGGTGTAAATAAGAACGTCCCCCTAGGCTCATATGTTGAATGCTTAGACATTGGGAGTGGCTCCACTTGAGCAGGATCAGGAGGTGTGGCCTTGTTGGAGGGAGTGTGTCACTGGGGGTGGCCTTTGAAGTTTCAGAAGCCCAAGCCAGGCCCAGTATCTCTCTCTTCCTGCTTCCTGCTGATCCAGATGTAGAACACTCAAGCTCCTTCTCCAGCACCATGTCTGCCTGCATGCTGCCATGTTCTCTGCCATGATGACAAAGGACTAAACCTCTGAACTGTAAGTGAGCCCCAATTAAATGTTTTCTTTTGTTGTTGTGGTCATGGTGTCTCTTCACAGCAATAGAAACCCTAACTAAGACACCATGGAAACATAAATTACCCAATGATGGCATTGTACTTCAGGAAAAATAAGAGTGAGACCATGTCTCTGAAACCAAGAATATTCTCCCTGTTCAACTTGGAAACCTGTGGGAGGACTGGGGTGTGTCTTGCTCTATGATCCGCTGGCCTTGGGGCATTCTAGTTTTAGGTGTTGGGTTAGAAGAATTCCAGTGGGAGCAGAGGATGGAGACACTGTAGAGGCCAGAGGTCAAGAAGGAGCAGAACCAAAAAGTGTCCTCTGGACAAAACAGGACCCTGAACTCATCACCTGACAGCAGCTGTGGCTGTCTGCACAAGACCTACATAAGACCAAGCCGTCAGCAGGGAGCAGGGAGGAGCTCATAAGCCCTCAGCCCTAGATGAGAAATGATTGGCAGCTGATGGCTTCTGGGGGAGGGAGAGTCAATTTTCTTTAAAGGTGTTGATGTCTGGTAGGTATACTGTGTTCTAGTGGATGACTCCACACACACCCGTGAGTGTGTAGACGATACAAATTGGACTCAGTAGGTTATTTGGGGGAGGGGAAGGGGGCCATGGAGTTGTGAAGGACTGAGGGGGAGGAACATCTGGAGGGATCAGAGGGAGAAGTGAGAGGTGAATATGATTAAAGTACATGGCATAAAATTCTCAGAGAGCTAGTACCACGGTACATGTGCACACATACACACAATTAAATAAAACTGTAAAAACAAAAAATCATGATATACAGATGACCATGGACACCAGCCTTTGGCTCATCCTTGTAGTTCTAGCCCCTGGGAGGCTAAGGCGAGATGATGATTATTACATGGAGGCTAGCCTGTGCTACATAGTGAGACCCTATCTCCAAAACAAATCAAATGACCCATGCAACCCAAAAAGAGGTAACAACTGCTCCAGCTTCCCAGCATGCACCTGCATCATGTGCGTGTTCTGACACCATCAGGAGCACAGTATGGAGGGACTGTGGGTATTCTTTCAGGTTATCTCTGCCCCAGCAATGCGGAGCCGCAGTGAAGACCCCTTCACTGTCTCTTCAGGAGAATTCCCAGAGGATGAATTGCCAGTCGGAAGTAGATGCTAGTTTTGGAAAGGAAAGAGAGACATTTCTTTCCCTCCCTCCCTCTCCTCTCTCCCCCTTCCTCCCTCCCCCTCCCCTCCTTCCCTCCCTTCTCCCTCCCTCTACCCTCCCTCCCTTTCTCTTTCCTCCTTCTCCCCTCCCTCCCTCCCTTCCTTCCCTTTCTCCCTCCCCATTCTCCCCTCCCTCCTCCTCTCTAACTCCTCCCTTCCTGACAGTCTCATGCAGTCCAGTCTGGCTTTATACTTGCTATGTAGCTGAGGATGACCTTGAACCTGACCCTCTTGCCTCTGCCTTGGAGGTGCTGGCATCACAGGTGTGTGCCACCACTCACAGCTGATCTACTTTTCACAAGCGTTGCTCAAACACAGAAACACAGTTCAGGACGTGGCCCTGTAGGAAGAGAAATTGCCTTGCATGAAATCTGGGTTCCATCCCTACCACAACACAGCCTGGAGACAGTGGTATATGCTCCAGAGGTGGAGGCAGGAGGTCAGAAGTTCAAGGTCATCCACCACTATGTGAGTTTTACACCAGCCTTGGGGCACATAAGACCCTGTTTCAAACTACACTAAACACAAGTGTTGAGGTTTTTTGTTTGTTTGTTTGTTTGTTTTTGGTTTTTCGAAACAGGGTTTCTCTGTAGCTTTGGAGCCTATCCTGGACTAGCTCTGTAGACCAGGCTGGCCTCCAACTCACAGAGATCCACCTGTCTCTGCCTCCCGAGTGCTGGGATTACAGGCGTGTGCCACCACCGTCCGGCCAAGTGTTTAATCTTTAACATTTATTTATTTTATGAATATGTGTGTGTGGGTGCACACAAGCCATGGTGCCATGTGGAGGTCAGAGGTCAACTCGTGGGAGTCTATCTATTCTTTTTCCACCATATTGCTCCTTGGGATTTAACTCAGGTCATTAGGCTTGGCAGCAAGTGCCTTTACCCACTGGGCCAGTTCACTAGCCCACCCCCCCC
>CABHPQ010146480.1:0-10390 GCA_902168405.1 Peromyscus aztecus
TTTACATTCATTAAGCATGGATTATATATCAGGGCATTGCCAGTGCACTTTAGATACACTATGTTGTACCCTGTAATAATTTATTTAAAACAGTAGTCCCAGGGACCCTATGTATTCTCATTATGATCTATCTTTCTCCCCAGTATTAACACACTCCCTGATGCTGACAATTCATCTGTTTGTTTACTTGCTCATTGCCAAGTTTCCTCTGGACCTGAAGCTACCTGAGGACAGGCTCTGGCCTGGCTCCTTTGTCACATGTTTCAAGTATGGGGACCTGTGTCATGACAAGGCAGATCTTCAAACATTTGGTACTCTTCTGAAGCGATACTGTCATTACCATTATTTTTCATATAAGAAAACAGAGGTGTGGCAGAATTCAGAAGCTACTTAGCATAGGATGGCACTGGGCTACTGCAAGATCAAATCTTAACTCATTGTGCCTATTCAAAATAGCTGTCAACCACTAGGCTACATACATTTTTTGGAACATAAGAACAATAAAATCAGTAAGTTAACCAAAATTTTTAACCAAATTTGATTACTGGAACATTAAAAATATAGCTAAGTGTTTTATTTTCTTTTTACTAGTGAAGAATAAAATGAAATGTAATAAATAATACATCAGCCTCATGAAGCCAGAAAGACCAGAAATTATAGAAATCAGGAGTAAATTTTGAAGTGAAAATATAAACAGAGGTCAAAAGTTTCTACGCAAAATAGACAAAATGCAAATCTTGAACAGACAACCTTTTGAAATAAATGGAACATATTGATGTTGTTCTTTTACAAATTAACTGTACAGTTAGTTCAGCAACGTTACATTGCCCAGGGAGAAAAAAAACACTACCTTTACTCTAACCACAAGTATAGACCTACCTATCATTTTAGAACAAATAACAATGAGAATATCAGTTAATTCACAAAATTTACCCGAATTTGTCTCAAAGTCAAAGCTACAGCCTAAATATTTTCATTCTAAATTTAGAGAAGCAAGGAAAATGATAAATCAGTTTGCTTTGGGCAGAGGACATGATTTCAGTTTGTTACCCAGGAGACTCAGATGATATACAAGCTCCACCCTCCCTAGGTATTCTGTACAATAATTACAAATTAATTATTCATGCAGTAATTATAAAATGTGTAGAGAGTCTAATTGTGCCAAGGATGTCAGGAAACAGGTACTCCCAGGTATTTGATGGTTAGAGCACAATGGGATAATCTTTTGATCAGTGCAGTACACTGGAAACATTGAGATATCTGTACTGGTAAATAGCAATCCCTTTTAAATGTTTCTGTTGTAAGTAGATTAACATATTGAAGGTGTAAATCAAGAATGCTCATATGAACATGATTTAAAGTGGAAAGAACAATCATGAAATGGAAAATTAAATTATGGTGAATAAACTCCCCACTGGACATTTCATTTCCTGAAATGAATCTAGTACCTAATATTATTACAGTAATGACTGTGCTGGTGGTTATAAAAGATAGACACATAACATGTCTGCAACTCAGGGATTATATTTGATAGTGATTGGCAGTTCTGTTTAGATACCTGCCTTATGCACAGATTTTTCATTCAACATTCCACATCTTTACATGGCAATCCAGCTGATATTACTAAAATTCAAAATCTGTTCATGTCACAACTGCTTAGCATCATGGATACCTCTTGTTGTGCCTCCTCTATACCTCCCCCACCTTGACTGTTTATTTTTCCCAGCACCATGGTCCAGACATAATGCTGCCCTCTCTCCATCCTACAGAAGGACATATCTTCCCTGCCCTTGTGTCCTTTCCATATGTGATTTCTTGTAACACCTTCCCTCACCTCCTCAGACTAGACCCTACTCAACCTTCAGTTATCTGCAGCATTACTTCTATGTAGAGACCTTTCTTACCCCAGGTCTCTGTGATTCCTCTACTGCCTCAGAGCACTGCAAACAATGAAAAATGAAGCACAGTTTTCCTACGACTGATAGAGTTCTTGGTATCAGGGGTCATCAGGGTTTCTGTCTGAGTGAGCATTCTGTCTATACCTGCAAGGGTGGCTACCTCCAAGCTAACACAACTAGATCCTGATTGCACAAAACAATGCAGTGTAAGAACATTTAACCACATGAAAGCAAGCTTGGATTCCACATATAAAAGTATCCCCAGTTAAGTCAGAGTACTTTAATAGAAAAAAAATTAAAAGAAACATTCTTGATTTGAACTCAATCATTTGTTACTTTGGTGTCTACAACAATCTTAAAGTAGCTTTTCTGCCTCCATGTTCTCCCTCCTGTAGCTCCTTCCATTTACATATCTGTTCTAAAATCTGGTCAACTCCTATAAGAACCCTGGATGAACTCCTGCCCACTTCCTGAGGACTCCTTCCTGATTCTTCCTGAGCTGAACCACTCACTTCTTGATATGTACCTGCAGATACTACAAAAAGAACTCCCAAGTTCTTTTTTCCAAGTGTTCCCTGCCTGGAATATTCTTCCTCTGTTTGTAGTATGGTTTAGAGTCAACTTAGATTCCACATACAGTAGAACTTAGTTGTGCCCTTCTGTCTGTCCATCACCTTCCTTAAATTCCCCAGGCAGTGCTTGTCAGCACATTGTCAGTTCCCCTTAGTATTCCTGCTTAGAAGTTTCTAGAAAGTGAGGTTTCTGCTGTTGATATGTTATCTCCAATAGCACGGTGCTGGTATGCACTAATCATCTGGTATTTTCTGAATGAATGAATGAATGAATGAATGAATGAATGAATGACTTGACCCTAGGTATGTCATAGGACTTTTTCTCTATGGCATACAAAAAAAATTAGCTAAAACCATCATTTAAATAATTTCCACTCAGCATTTTCTGTAACGCTTAGCTTTTGTGATGTCTTAAAAATGCTTTTACTTCAATGAATCATAGCCAGTGTATCACAACTGGTGACTGTATTAATCATATTTTGGACTAATATCAGTAAACTTGAGAGGTAGAGTTAATATCTACATCTCTAAGTGATACCAAGAGTGTCAACTAACATGCTTTATGCCACAGTGAACAAAAATTGAAACTCTAAATTGCATGATTCAAAAGACACACAATGAATCACTATATTTTTTTCTAATTAAAAAAATTAAACCTAAACTTATTAAATATTTACTCTCTTTATTTGCCTCTATTTTATACATATGAATTGATTAAATTCTTTTAAGTACTCTATGAGTTGTGTGCTATTATGAGGGTCCCAAGTTTTAAATAACATGTCCCTTCACATACAGGTAGAATGGGTAAGATTAGGACTTGAATTGGAATCTTCTGATTTAGAGTTCAAAATTTTATCTGGTAGGCTATACCATTTTTTTTTTTGATGAAGAAGTTATTCCGTTTCCAAATCTTCTGAAACAAATATGTAAATACATAAATAATAAAAGCCATCGCAGGTTTAGTTAAGAATTCACACGATATATAAAGAAAACATTTCTGAGAACTAGATGTAAGGAAAAGACATTTTTGATTATAAGTAATCAAGATTAATGAAGTGATACAATTGCAAATGAAAAATTTTAGAAATCATTAGAAGATAATGCTATCTATACAAAAAGCATTAAGAGAATCAGAATAATAATTAGACTGCCAAGAAGACCCATTGTGAAATGTTCAAATTGGCATCAGGGGAATGGAAAAGCTTCCTTAATTTTAAACATCATTTCTCACAACATGCTCACCTGATATCATGATGTTCTGTCAAGAAGTTTTTTTTTTTTTTTTTTTTAAAGAAAGCCTCTTTGTATGGAGCAATTAACTTTTATCTAACTTGATATAAGAATATAATATTGAATGCTTTAATATTTATCTAAGTGATTTTTGAGTCTAAGTTCCAAGTAAGGAGATGGAAGTTATGCTTTGTTTTAATGAAGTCGTTACTTTTGCTTCCATCTCAAATTTTGCCCAACATCACTGGCAGGTGAGCTAGAGATACAAATACCACAGCAGTCACAGGCTGGTCTTGCCTCTGTCTGTTGTCCTTGTTGTGTTGTTGACAAAGCTGATGGACACCATGTGAAGAGCCAACTTTTCCCACTTTTTTTTTTTTTTTTGAGGTGGGATGTTTAAATGCCTGATTTGAAGTAGGAGCTTCTTTGCCCCTATTCATATCTCTGACCCCCCTTCCAGATAAAGTGGAGGGACCATCTCTTTGCATAACTGCTTGGCTCTTACAACCAATGATAGGGTAGTTTCTGGCAGGTCCAGGAAGATGTTCTGATAAAGATACCTATTAACAGAGGTCAAAGGGCATGCTATTGTTTGCAAAGTTGGGGAGTTGGGAACAACACATCCAGACAAATGGGGAACACAGAAAATCAGAACTTGTTCACTCAATAGGGACTACTGGGTGGCCCTATCAATGTGAGAATGAAGACTGATTTGAAAAATCTGATTTTAAAAAGAAATCATTTTCATGGAGTCTTTTTATGTTCTGCCTCAGACTCCCAAGTGCTGAGATTAAAGGTTTATGTCCCTATACCTGATTCAACCATTTGATTTAAACACATAAAATTATCTCATGATCTTTTCAAAGTCTTTCACCCCATTGTCTGCAAAGTGAGATCCAAATCCTAAATGCTTTTCTATATGTTGTTGTAAATGGTTTGTATATCTTTAGCTCTAAATACTACCAGATTTCTCCTAGTAGGTCAACCATATCAGGCCCAGAGCATTGGCTCACTGTAAGCATACCGATGTTAGGAACTTCATCCTGAAACGTAGTAAGAGCCTGGGTATCTTGATACTCACAGCTAAATTTGCTGTTTCTGGGCGATATTCAAAGATTCCTGTACTCAAGCTAAAACTATTGCTTATCACCACCTCGGTCCCATGACAATTCTGTCTCTGTGTGCCACATGGATAAGATTGGCTGTGGCTCTGTAGCCCAATGATTAAGGGATCAGTATCTGGAGTCAGAGATGAGTTAAAACTGAAGAATGTTTGCACAACATTGAACAAGTGTCTTCAGCATCTTATATCCCATTTTCTTAGGAGCACCTAGGAGTGAGTATTCATTTGGGGCTGACCATGTACCAGGTATTCTGTGAAGCTCTTCACTGTACTGACCCATGCACTCCTTCTGAGGACAATCTGTGTGGGTGATTTTTTTAAATGTCCATTTCACTAAATTTTACACTCAAACCAAGCTCTCCAAGACTCAGCCAACTTGCTTCTCATATTTGGGCATTATAATGCTGCCTTTGGATGTTAATGAAAGAATTCAATTATATTAATGTGTCTTGGCTTCTTTCACTTTCTTTTTTTTGTAATTTGGTTTTTCAAGACAGGGTTTCTCTGTGTAGTTTTGGTGCCTGTCCTGGATCTTGCTCTGTAGACTAGGCTGGCCTTGAACTAACAGAGATCTGCCTGACTCTGCCTCCTGAGTGCTGGGATTAAAGGTGTGTACCACTGCCGCCCAGCTGTATCTTGATTTCTTAAATCACCTTGCAGTTGCCTTTATTTTTGTCTATTTTGCTATAATTATTGATGCATATTCATATGCATGGGTCTGGATGACTTCAAATCTCAGCCCTGCTTTTCAATACCAAGACTTTCATTTTTCTTCTGTGATCCTGTGTTTTAGTGACTAAACATACCTGATGCTTGGGTTTATTTACACCTATACCTTTGATGCTAACTATTCCTCCATGTGCTAATTATTAGCTCATTACATGTCTTGCCACACAGTTCAGAATCTATTGCTCTTCAGTAGGAGACAAACTAGAAATCTAAGCACTGGGTACATCATTCATTGCTTTATGGCCAACTCTGAAAACTTCTGTACCTCAGCTCTGGTTGCTCTACTTTCTCACTAGCCGTTCTTCCTGTTGACCTCAAATTTAGAATCTATCAAGTCATTATAACTAAGGCAGAAAGCTAATTATTTTAGGTGAAAGGAGAAGGAAGAGTGTAGGAGAAATCACCCAAAGAGGGATGGTGACTTCACTCATTTCAACCTACTCCAAGAGAGAGAACTTTATGTTTCTGGGGACCTAGGCAATGTCTGGGATTGTCCTACAGAGTTACTTTTTTGTACAATGATTTTTTCCCTTACATATCTGCCAGAATAATCTGATCCAAGAGCTTTTTAGAGTGGCCTATTGTAGGAATGGGGATTTAATCACATTAATAGCTTAAGAGGACTTCTTAAGAAGGTGAGTCACTTAATCTTTCTGAACCTCAGTTTCCTCATTTTTGAAATGAGGATAATATGAGGATCTAATATAATGAAGATAATTATGTAGTGATCAAGGACAGAATTATAGGCTTAGACACTGTAGGAAACAGAAATCAGAGTGGTGGTATCCCCTAGGCGGCTGCATTGTCCTTTCTTCATTGAAACTAGAGATAGACAGTCTGAGACAGATGGAGAAAACGCTCCTCTCTGTTAAAAGACAAGAAAACAATTGAAAGTCAGACAATAGGCAGCACTAAGACTTCCCAACCTCCGTCTCAATTTCTTCCAAAACAGAAATCTTTGCTCCATTCATCATCTACTATTTCAACTAAATTCTTTGTTACTCCAGGACTGGAGAGCCTTCCACTTTTCAAAGTCTTTATTATTTTAAAAATCCCCATAAAGTGTCACTTCCACCTCTCTGCTAGTTCTCCCTGCTTCCTACATTTGATCCTATTTGATTTTATTGTAGACATCATTTTTCATTGATGAGTCATACACTACCACACCTTACCCCAGGCTCTGGGAAACATGTGCTCAGTTCTTTGTGAGGTTCTGGAGACTGAGAGAAGAACAAGGAGCTCACCATTTGCCTGTGATGTGGTTCTTTATACAAGGGCAAGTTTCAAAGATCAGGGAAGTGAATGTCTTAGTATGGTCATAGCTGATTTCAGAAAAACTGTGATTGAATCCAAGGCTTAATTTACCTGAGACAAAACACCTTTTTGTATGAACACAGCTTAGGAAGAAAATGGGTTGACAAAAAGAAGACAGTATATTGAAAGCTGTCAGAAATCAATTATTCATCAACATCTAGCTTCTGTTGTCATCTTACATGTGGATAGTGGGGTTCTTTGGTAAACTCCACAAGTACCCCAACAAGAATAGGGGGAAGCCTGCTCTGAGAGAAGGATGAAGTTAGAGACAGGGGCTTTTGTGCTGCACAGTGGCATCACATGTTAGGAAGAGGAGGAATCGCCATTAATCAGAGGTTTCATGGCAAGAGCCTGTGGGAAAGAAGACAGAATAATGTTAAGCTTACAGATGCATCCCCTGTAAGCTTAGAGAGGAAGATGAGGGATTTCTTCCTCTGGAGCACAAAGAGTATAAAACTAGACAGAAGGAAAATGAGGAGAAATTTGGAAAAAATCTATGGCATGATCTTAATTTTCTTATGTATGTGGAAGGAAGAAATTGATATCATCCTTCATGGTAGAAAGCATGAAGGGATTTAGGTCTGGGAGGAAGATGTGGGAAAAGTTACTGAAATAATAATTGTAGGAACCTTGGGAGTAAGATCTTATTAGGTGATGGCAGTTCAAATAAGGCAAGAAAATGTCCTTCAAAGCTAGGTCTTTGGTGGCTAGCATAGTACTAAGGACCTGAGAAAGTCTGGAGACCTGGAGTATCGGGGATGAATAGAGGACTGGGCAGCACTGTATCCAAGGATAATTACAGTTCATTGACACTCAATGGAGACAGGTGGCTGTGGAGAGAGGGGCTGTGGCCATTGGGCTGGGGCTAACCTGGTGTGCAGGCATAGCCCATGGCACTGTGATAGTGGGACATGCAAGTTCGCTGAAAAGAAACAGCTTACTCATAGGGATGGGTGGATAGGGGAAGCTCGATCATGTGAAAGTACCCTGAAGAAAAAAACCAAAAACAGACCCACTTTTTGGATGATTCAACACTCCTCTCTGGCCAGGTCTTTAAGAAAGGTTCCTCTGACCTTTATCATATCGACAGATGTGGAGATTGTTAGGATGGCTGCCTAGAGTTGAGAATGGAGGCGGTCTTCCCTTCCCTTGTTCTTTTCTTTCTTTTTTATTTTTATTATTTTTCTTGTCGGCATTTAATTGCCACCTTTATTTCCTTTGAGACTCAAGACATCTGCTTTCCCGGTTGAGGGGTGCAGTGTACGGCGAAGACAAAGAAAAGACGAATACATCTGCTCCCCCATGAGTCAGTGTCTCTCCATCCTCCTCCTCCCCCTCCTTTTAATTATTCACCACAGTCCTGGTTCTTTATTCACTTATCCTCTCATCTCTGTGTTCATGTCACATTGTTATGCTTAAATCATACTCACTGGAGGGGAGAGGGGGTTGTCTAGGACTTAAAATATGGAGGTTACCAACTTATAATGCATATGTGGAAAGTGGAAAGCAGAGCTCCACAGTGCTTCACCAGGCTCTTCTCTACCACTCTGGAATGCTACACCAATGCCCAGCACAAGGACATGGAAGTTTTCTATTACTCTCCCAGTCTTTCTTTCCCTCACTACCCCTCCCACAGATGAGGACCTGTGAGCACAGACGCTCATAAATTAAGGTGTGTTGTTAATTATCCATAGACACCGGAAGCAGTTCTTTCAAATAGAACATATATTAGACTTGAAAAAGCTTTCTGTTCCCAGTTCTTTCACAATAACTCTTGGGTGGAGTTCTAAAGAAGAAATACAAGAGATTTCTTTACAACAATGAATATGCATATGTACAAAGGATTTTTTTAATGGTAAAAATATAAATAAATTTCTCAGTTTTGCTGATTTTTCTTGGTGGCAGGGTTATGTTACTGAAGACAGGTGAAGTGTTAAAAACATTAGTCTGGAAGTGAGGGGAAAGATGGAATCAATTCTTACCATTTTATTTTCTGTCTCTGTCTTTCTATGTCTGTCTCTGTCATTCTGTCTGTCTCTGTCTGTCTCTCCTCCTCAAACTTAGAGATTTTTTTTGATCCTTTATCCCAGCATTTATTTTTTTCCATACTTAGTTGTTGTGTGCCATACTAAGTATTGGTGATTGATACATGGTCTGTGCTCTCAAAAATTCTTGGCATTTAAAACAACCACTAATTTAATTAACTAAAAATATGAAAATAAAAATAAAACAACAGTGAAGATGAAATGCATATTTATTGTAGCAATGCAGTGGCCACTCCTGTACCACTCTCATGGGGCAGGCTCTGTCAACCCAGCCTGTGCCCAAGACAGTAGCCTTATTATCATGATTTTTTTCAGTGTGATCTAGCCTCTGTGCCTTCTGTGCACACTCTATGGCAGATGTCAGCTGAGGAGCCCAATACAATGTCATCTCTAAGGAGTAAGCATGCTTGCATAACCTCAAGAAATAGGTTATAGAACTGGGATGTAGCTCAGTCATAGAGCACTTGACCAGAATAATCAAGGCCTCAGGTTCAATCTCCAACACAGAGGGAAGAAAAAGGCAAAGAAACAGGGGTAGACTATGCTCAAGAATGCTCCAAACAAATATAATTATCAGGGGAACAAGAATTCCTACTGTCTGCTCACTATATTCTTCCTATGAAAGGAGATATATGAGACACTGAGAAACAGTGAGGTAATTGTCATCTAGTAGTTATCATTGCTCTGTGTGTCAAGTGTTTAATGCTATGTGCTGCATAGTTCCAGGGACTTGGACCTGACAGATATGGAGGCTTGGTAAGGGAATGAAGAAAAACAGACAGACAAATACATGGAAAAGCTGGGGTTGGGAGTGTAGGCTCTCAGAAACAGAAACCACAGTGCTCTGGAAGCTCATTGTGTTTATTATATAGAGTTGAACAGAGAGCCAGAATTATTGCATACAGCTGAACAAGGAGGCGGGGTTATTGTAAACAGACAAACGAGGAGAAAAGGTTTATGGGATTCATAGATAGCTGGATCAAGGAGACAGGTTTAGCTCATCATGATAGGAGTATTCTCTGTAGGTGGGCAGTATTAGGGGCATAACTATCCAGGCAGAGAAAGTTATGGTAGACGTTTTCTACACACACTATCAACATTCATACATACTCAGACTAGGAGGGAAGACTATACATTTTTCCCATGGGTCAGAGTCCTTGAGGTCCCTGATGTAGTTGTTCCATGCCAATAACACGCATTCATTCACTCAGGACTTCACTCACAAAAGTCTTCCTCCACTCCCTACATCTTTAACATTTATATTTTGGAGATGGTTTTAATCTTTAACCAAGTGGTAACAGAGGCTCAAGTTTTTTCTTTCTCATACTATTTATGTAATAAGTAGATATTTAATTGGCTCACATCTTTGTGGGACCATTCCAGGCTTGTAACTCAGAATACCCAGGGAGTAACTGTGGAAACAACCGTTTCAAATAATTTTCTCAAGGAATTCCTATTTTATTCAAATATGTGAATCAT
>CABHPQ010146481.1:0-19978 GCA_902168405.1 Peromyscus aztecus
CAGATTGTCTGATCAGGCCCAATACTGTTTGAGGTGTAGCCAGACTTTACCTAGAGTAAAGTGAACAAATATGTACTCACTTCAGATGGGGCACTTAGGGCAGACCAGGGGAGCTCAGTGAGCCTGAGTGTATTGGGATTACATACAGGAGGCCTGAGCGATAGCTACACGACCACCCACCCCTGCCTGAGTATCAGCTCAGAAGCACCCTGTACAGACAGTTTGGCTAGTCAGAGAGTCTTATCTCTACCTGGCTGTCCTAACTGCTTATGTAGCCTTGGGAAGGGATCCACAAATCTTACAAGTTTCAGGAACTTCCCGTGACATTCTGTGTTAACTTCTTAAGAAAGGTTTACTTTCTCAATCACATTGATGATCCTTCCAAGAGAGAATGCTTCAAGTCAGATAAAATAGCTACTCAATGGGAAGAAATGTGACACCCAATTCAGTATATATGTGGCACTATAAAACATGAAGTTTACTGTGAGAAAACCACGATTGTGATGCAGACACTAAAGTCTAGCATGATTGCATAACAAAAAAAAATGAATGCCCAGTACTCTTGATTATCATAAATAGCTTTATTCCTTTTTCTTTCTGTTTAAAATTTCTTATAAAAATTCAAAGTGTGTGATTTATTGTCTTGCCCACCCAAGTTCTGTATGCATGTTTTATTTTTACTTGATTGTGGAAGATTCATTTATTTTTACGTATATAAGTGTATTGCCTAGATGTATTTTTGTGGACCATGTGCACACCTGACACCTGTGGAGGCCAGAAGAGAGTGTTGGATCCCTTGAGACTGGAGTTACAGATGGCTATGAGTCACTATGTGGGTACTAGGAATTGATCCCAAGTCCTCTGGAAGAGCAGCCAGTGCTCTTAACCACTGAGTCATCTCTCCAGCCCCAAGGCTCCTGGGGATCCTCTGGAACTGGAGTTATGGAGTATTATGAGCTACCCATGTGGATGAGAAACAAACTCACGTTCCCTATAAGAGCAATAAGCATTCTCAACTGCTGAAGCATCACTCCAGCCCCGATGAAGATAGCCTAAATGAGTAAGAATCAGTGCTGATTCTGGAGAGCTGGTGTTCACAGCAAATTTGGTGGATCTATATTTTCATTTCAGTGGGCACTAATGACTCAAAGGTTTGGTATCTACACTGTTCCACAGGATTTTGCCTATGAGTGATTACCTTGGTTAGGTTGGGGTGGAAAGAACCATCCTAAAGGTGGGTAGCACCATCCCATGGGATGGAGTCCTTGACAAAGGAGAAAGAAAACTAAACACAAGCATTTGTCCCTCTGCTTCCTGACTGTGGAACTAATGTGACCAGCTGCCTTCAGCTCCTGCTACATGTCTTCACTGGAACAGACTGAACCCTGGAACTCTGAGCCAAATAAACTCATTTCTCTTTAAGTTGCTTCTATCATGCTGTCTTAATTACGTTTCCATTGCTGTGATAAAACACCTTGACCAAACCCAACCTGGGAAGGAAAGAGTTTCATGCGCCGATCACAGTCCATCATGAAGGGAAGTCAGGGCAGGACCTCAAGGCAGGAACCTGGAACAGGAACTGAAGCAGAATTCATGGAGAAACACTGCTTACTGCCTTTTTATACAACCCAATAACATCTACCCACATGAGCCGGGACCTTCCACATCAAGACAATTACCCCACAGATTTGCCTTCAGGCCAGTCCTATGGAAATATTTTCTTAATTAAGATTCCCTCTTCCCAGGTAGGTCTAGGTTTGTGTCAGGTTGACAACAACCAACCAGTAAACAGTGCATTTTCATCCAGAAGCAGAAAAGCAATCAACACACACATGCTTTTATTAGAGAAGTGGTCTGTGGCTGTGTTTGTGTTGTAACCTTGAAATTGTAATAATTCCCATTGTGTCAGCATGGTAGTTTTTTTCTAGGCATATCTTATTCATCCCACGTGGGAATGCACAACTGCACACTTGTGCACTGTGATACTTGTGAACTCCACACATTTTTTTTTTTTAAGTTCTGATACTAAATAGTAGTATCTTTGGGCCAAGCTGCCTCTTAAACTTTCATTTTTATTTTGTGAATTTAAACACGTTACTTATCAACCTATCTGTGTGTGATCTTGTGTTTAAATCCATTTGATAAATACCTTTAAAGTATCAGATTTTAAACATTGGAACATGATGCTAGTTAGGGAGAAGATGCGGTTTGCCACTGACATTGATAATAAAATGGAACTGAGTCTTAAAACCACATTAAGATTTTCTTCTTGGCTGACGTTTAGAAGGCATACAATTGTGTATTATCTCTCCAAGATACAAATGGGGCAGCTTTTATAAGAACCAAATGACACCACATGAAGTATATTAGGAAACACTGTTAAGGCAGTAAAGTTTCCTCAGTTTTCATAAATCACTCCACCTAATATTTCTGGCATGTTTTTCATGCCTATATTTTGTCCTCTGGGTCAATGTTGTAAAATAATGTGTTTGAGGATAGATTTTCAATGTTTTTCTTCTACCCCTAAGGAGTGTTGCTGTACTTGATAAGGTTCTAATGCCGGGAAGGAACAGGTAGGAGGGAGGCACTGTGTAACAGAGGGGCTTCCTGGTGGACAATGGACATGCACATATGCCTTTCAATCAGGGCTAAGGAGCCAGGTGTCCCCAGAGCCTGTGGGTCTTAGTAGAAGCTGTTGGGATCTTGTGGTGAGATGTTTCCCTGAGACCACAGCTTTGAAGACAGAAGGACTAGATGAAACTGTTAATGTCTTAGAGTCACCAGGGAGTTTGGGGGAAAACTGTGCTCTTGGGATAACCAGCAAATTCAATATTTTAAATTATTTTAATTTGTGTGTGTGTGTGTGTTTAGCCAGGCTGGATTATAGGAAGTGTTCCTCCTGAGCCTCTTAGTCTGCCCTGAGAACATGAGGCTGATTGTGCTGCCTGAAGTCATGGTACTTTCACGCTCAACTGTGAAGTTTCTCCAACTTCCAGAATCTTGTTTCCCCAGCACAGCCTCTGGATATTGTTATATTCCCAGGCACACAGTGAGCACCTGGGGTTTTCCCAATGCTAGTTAGTGGTCACAATCTGTACCAGGCTGAAAAAGGCAGCGGTGGACAGTTCGAGGCCTCATCTACGAGTTTGCCTCACTTCTTTCCTGTGTAGGGTTCTCCTCCCAGGCCTGCAGGGTGCTTGCCTTCCTCTGACCCTCCTCATCAGAAAGGAAAGAGTGCTATGAAAGAGCACCAAGGTTGTCATGGCTTCACCAAGTTGAAGGTACAGCCATCCAAGCTTCTTACAGGACTCAGATGCCAAGGCTCCAAGGTGAAGGTATTAAGAGCTGGGAAAGTGCTTCAGTGAGGAGGATTTGGTTATGAATGGTATCCATGTCCTCATAGAGGGGCTACAGTCATGCCTGGATGACGCCGTCCATAGAAACTGCTTCCTACCTTTCCTGGCTAGTTTTATGTCAACTTGACACAAGTTAGAGTCATCTCAAAGGAGGGAATCTCAAATTGAAAAAAAATGCCTCCATAATATCTGGCTGGAGGGCATTTTCTTAATTAGCGATTGATGGGAGAGGGACCTGTTCATTGTGGATGGTGCCAACGCTGGGCTGGTGTCCTGGGTTCTATAAGAAAGCAGGCTGAGCAAGCCATGAGGAGCAAGTCAGTAAGCAGCACCCCTCCATGGCCTCTGCATCAGCTCCTACCTCCAGGTTCCTGCCTTGTTTGATTCCCATCCTGGCTTCCTTTGGTGATGAACAGCAATACAGAAGTATAAGCCAAATAAATTCTTTCCTCTTCAATTTGCTTTTAATCATGGTGTTTCATCACAATAATAGTAACCCTAACTAAGACACTACCCGACACTGAATTGGCTGCTGCCCTCACTGTTGACTCCTAGCCCCCACATAGGGAGAACTTTTGTTGCTATGTGAACAGCCTTCAGTCTGTATTTTGTTACAGTGAATAAAGAAGAAAGAACTGTCTTTTAACAACAACCTGCATCTTCCTTTTTGGTCTGGACTGAGCTCATGTGCTCGAGTTCTGGAAATCAGACATTGGTGATACCACGGGCCGAGATTAAGGACTTATAACATCCAGGGCTGCCCCACTTCTGAATTCTTATTGGCAGCTTCTGGAGGAAGGTGGGGCTGGTGGGCTTATCCCTCCACAGTTCTTCCCAAGGTGTGGCTTTTACCTTTAAACAAAGGTCAAAAGGTTTTAGTGTTAAAAAATAAATAAATAACAGACACAGATAACTAATTGGCCCATGAGCAAGGAGCATAGCTAAGCTCCAAGGATTGATGGAATTGGGTGTTTGTAAAATGGTCCAAGAAAGAAAAGCTTCCAGTAGCCAGAAAGAGCTCAACTCTGCCAATTAAGCTCCAGTCCTGCTCAGTGGAACAGGGTAAGTGACAGCATGGGAACACGAGGTGGGGAGCAGCTTGGCTAATTGATTGTGGGAAGTGGAACAGCCGGTGTTAGAAACCACAGACCCGAGACACACTGGGAATGTCAGAGAAGCCCAACCTTATCCAAATGGGGGGGGGTGCACATGATGAATACCCCTGATGTGAATGGTGAAGATCTCTTCATTTCTCCCTCTGCAGACATGTATATGCTGAAGAGTTATCCTCAGATCACAGACTACAAAGAGATGGCTGAGGTCTGGTTGGAGGATCCACTTCTTCTACCCTGTGGTGCTGGTAGGTATAGGTAGAGCATGGTGAAGGCAAGTTAGAGCTGAAGCTGGTTCAGGCCACTCCTGCACAGGCCCATTGTGTCACAGGCCAGGAGCTCTCCATGTATGCTGTGGGTAGTTAGTGTCATTGAAGCGAGGACTCATGCAGTTCATTCTTTCCAACCGTTGAAAGAGATTTTTCTTTCCTAAGGTCGGGCTTTGCCTCAGAGTCAAGACACACAAGGACTCCATAAAAAGAAGTGAGAGAAGCATGTGTGGTCAGAAAGTGCCCCCAAATTCTTAAAATGACCAACAGTCCCTGCTGCCCCCAAACCAGAATGCCACAAGACTGACGACGTTCACTCTGCTTTTAAGAAACCTGAGGCATGGGCGAGTTCTTCCACTAAAGTTTCTCTGGGCTAAGATGACAGGCAGTTCCACTTGGTTTTCTGCCCTGAACCTGCTTCCCCATCCAGATGCACTAAATTTGCTTTTTTGATCCTTCTTGCCAGTTAGTTAAAAGTTCAGTGTTTAAGCCGATTTATATCGCTGTACTGGAAAACACAAGTTCTCACGCACCCACCATTGGGATGGCTGTTCTATAGACAAAGATATGGAGTTGAACCAGAAGCTCACGTCTTCTGTAAGACCTATACCTGATTACCATGTTCCAGAACTGTGCATCTCTGGGGTTCCTGACAGCAGGTCTGGGATCTCTCCACCCCTTGCACTTCACAGTTCCCTAGCTCCTCAGTCAAATGGCACTGAAGCCATGCTATTTTTCTTTGAAAGGTAACGAAGGTTTACAGCTATAAAAATAAATCCCCTCCAAAGAGACCTCAGTGACAGTGGGATGGTAGTCCATATGACATTAATGTACATGGGAGAGGTAGATAAGTATCTAAGGATCACCCAGCATCCCAGGGAAGCTGGGCTGTAATCACTGTGGCATGCACACGTCTCTTGGTTAAATTTTTTCTTGTGCCTAAACACTTAGGACCAAGTATCTCCATGAGGAACATTTACACAGATGTAAGGATGCTGCCTTGCTGGGATGTCTCAGACAGAAGACAACTGGCAATCGGCAAGCCACCCCCTGGCATACCATCGCTCAATTTAGCAACTGAGGTGATTCGTTGCACTGGTTCTGTTTGAGGATGATGCATCTATTCGCCCGCTTGTCATAGGGTCAGGGTCAGAGTGGCTGCATCTAGCCTTCACTAGCTTCTGGCAGTCAGCTCCTGTTTCACTGTTCCACAACTCCTCTGGGGTTCTATTAAACAGACCCAATGCCCCTTCAAACCCTTGTGGACAGTGCCTATAGCAGCCTAGGGGAAGAAGGTGGGTTTTCAGGGCTGGCTTTGCCTTGTTTTTGTTTGGATCAACAACTTGTCCACAGACCAGGTGCTTAGAGTCATGCATAAATATCAGACTTCAACCTCTATTACAAGTTGAAGCTGTCATGATGCCCAGGAAGAACATAACAAATAGCCTTACATTGAAATAAACTAAGAAAATGTTCTTACAAGATGCCATGATTTTGACAACTTAGGTAAGAAAGCCATGGGTTATAAATCTTGGAGAAACTTAAGGAGGAAGTAAAAAATGGCAGGTCTGATCAAGGCTCCTGGGGTGTTGTTAGACAGGAATGTGAATGGCAAGCCTGGATTTCAGTAGTTCCTCCAGCCCAGCTCAAGTTCTACTCAACATCAATGGATTCAAAATTAGCATCTGGGGCTAGGGAGACGACTAGTTCAATAAGTGCTGACTGAGCAACCATGCAGACCCTCAGAACCCACATAAGAGAAGCTGAATATGCCAGTATAATTGAAACCCTTGTACTGAGGAGGTAGAGTCAGACAAATCCCTGGGGATCACAGATGACTAGGCTAGCCTAATTGGCCAGTTCTAAGTCAATGGAGATGTCATACCAAAACTGGTATAGATGGTGTTTCTGAGTAGTAACAATCTTCTGGCCTCTGTATGCACACCAACATGCATGCATAACCCCAGCATGAACACACACAAAATTAGCACCCAATTATCCAGAAGACTAACCATTTAAAATATGTTTTAAGAAAGAAAAAGAAAACATACTATATAATAATTCCTGAAAGAACCAATGCCTCTCACAGTGCAAGGATTAACTAAGAGCTGTTCTTGTGAGCTCCACAATTAGCCACACCCACCTGCAGGGGAGCCCTCTCCTGAGCGGACCTTGCCCACTGAACCCAATGTTTCCTATAGCAAATGATCAGGTGGTTTTAGGCATGCACAAATGGTTTGGGGATTAAGACTTTAAAGTGAGAAGTTCAACCCAGAGGGTGTTGGATTTGAGGTAATCACTTTGGAATTCAACCCAGTTTCAGGTGGCATTTCCCTCAAGGCCCAGAGACAGGGCTGCAGAATGACTTCAGGGGCTTTGTTGTCCACCTGAAGGAGACTTAGCCACCCAAGGCCTCAGGCCTGGAAGGGAATTAAGCTCTATTTTTTTTTTCTGATGGAGATATTCGGGGCAGCTGGAGGGGGTGTTGCTGGACTAAAGGTCCTGGACCTGACATACCACCCAGCACCTCGATCTTAGAAACAGCATCCAAGCTCCCTCGGTTTTGTTTCCTTTGCAGAGACAACAGGTTAAGCTGTGGAACATTTCTGAGCTCTGGTGTCAGGTGCCCACAGGGGCCTGGAAGACGCTCAGGGGAGCGAAGTTCTTGCCGTTTAAGCGTGACACCTGATTCGGATCCCCAGCACTCATCTGAGAGCCCAAGCGTGACTGTCAGTGTGTGCTTGTAAATATGTCACTGAGGCAGGATCTGTGGAGCTGGCTGCAGCCAGTCTAGATGAATTGGTGAGCTCCAGGTTCAGTGAGAGAGCCTGCCTCAAAAGTAAGGTAGAGAACAACTGAGTAAAACACCTAAGTTGACCTCTGGCCTCTGCACACACACATACATTTACACATATGTAACACACACCCAAATGTGTATATATGTATGTACATGTGCACTCAAACACATATATACATATACACATACAAGCATACATATATGTACACATACACATACGCACACACATCAGCATATACACATATGTACACCTACATGCACATGCATACACATATACACGCATCAGATACAAACATGTATATACAAATAGATACACATGTACACATAGACAAAGAAACACATATGCATACGTACACACAAACATGTTTATACATTGTCTTCCTTGGGGTGACTATTGCTGTGATGAAACACCATGACCAAAGCAACTTGGGGAAGGAAGGTTCATTCAGCTTACACTTCCACAGAATTGTTCATCCTCAAAGGAAGTCAGGGCAGGAACTCAAACAAGGCAGAAGCCTGGAGGCAGGAGCTGATGCAGAGGCCATGGAGGGATGTAGTGGATAGCTGTTCCTGCTTTGACCTGGAAGTACTACCCCCAGTGAGGCTTCAGGTAACTATCACACCCACCTATGACCTGCCCGTGAGACAGGGCCAAGATGGGAGCCTGTAAGACCCAAGATCCAGATGTGCCAGCTCTCTTGGTTCCTGGTGATCCTGAATGCTGGATGGTAGACTGAGCAGAGTTCTCCAGAGAACCCAGCTGGACTGCACCTCACCTCTCCTGGATCCTGTAACCAATCCCTTTACTTGTTGTAAGTTACCCCAAAATAGACCTCCCTTTTAACTACGTGGAGTTGCCTTATTAAATCCCCCCAATAGAGGGGTGGTGCTTACTGGCTTGCTCATCATGGTTTGCTCAGCCTGCTTTCTTATAGAACCCAGGACCACCAGCCCAGGGATGGCACTGCACACAATGGGCTGGGCCCTCCACCATCATTCACTAATTAAGAAATGTCTTGCCGGGCGGTGGTGGTGCACGCCTTTAATCCCAGCACTCGGGAGGCAGAGGCAGGCGGATCTTTGTGAGTTCAAGGCCAGCCTGGTCTCCAGAGCGAGATCCAGGAAAGGTGCAAAGTTACACAGAGAAACCCTGTCTCGAAAAAACCAAAAAAAAAAAAAAAAAAAAAGAAATGCCTTACAGCTAGATTTTATGGAGGCATTTTCACAAATTAGGCTCTGTGGCTAGAGTTTTCCTGCCTGGCCCACAGTCAGGATAAATCTCTTTCAGCTGCCAGTCCCACAGTCGTTCAGACCCAATCAAGTAAACACAGAGACTTATATTGCTTACAAACTGTATGGCCGTGGCAGGCTTCTTGCTAACCGTCCTTATATCTTAAATTAATCCATTTCTATAAATCTATACCTTGCCACATGGCTTGTGGCTTACCGGCATCTTTACATGCTGCTTGTCCTGGCGGTGGCTGGCAGAGCCTCCCTCTGCCTTCCTGTTCTTTTTATTCTCTCTGTTAGTCCCACCTATACTTCCTGCCTAGCCACTGGCCAATCAGTGTTTTATTAGCAACACATTTGCCATACAGAACATCCCACAGCAAGGCTCCCTCCTTTCAAATAACTCCAGTCTGTTTCAAGTTAACACAAAACCAGTCAGCACATTTGGTCTCCTTGACACATAAACACATCACTGTTAAGTCATAACCCTTCCTTTCTTTTCTTCCCCAAGATCACACATTAATATAAACATTCCAATTTTTAAAAATCCCATAATCATTAAAAATTTAAAATTTTACCCATTCTGTAGGTTGTTGTTCTGTCTTATTTACTGTGTCCTTTGCCTTACAGAAGTTGCTCAGTTTCAGGAGATTCCAATTATTAATTGTTGCTCTCAGTGTCTATGCTATTGGTGTTATATTAGGGAGTGGTCTCTTGTGCCAATGCATTCAAGGCTACTTCCTACTTTCTCTTCTATCAGGTTCGGTGTAACTGGATTTCTGTTGGGAAAAGATCTTCACCAAACCCACATCTGACAGAGGGCTGATCTCCAAAATATATAAAGAATTCAAGAAACTAGACATCAAAATACCAAACAATCCAATTAAAAAATGGGCTACAGAGCTAAACAGAGAATTCTCAACAGAAGAATCTCAAATGGCTGAAAGACATTTAAGGAATTGCTCAACATCCTTAGTCATCAGGGAAATTCAAATCAAAACAACTCTGAGATACCATCTTACACCTATTAGAATGACTAAGATTAAAAACACTGAAGACAGCTTATGTTGGAGAGGATGTGGAGCAAGAGGAATACTCTTCCACTGTTGGTAGAAGTGCAAACCTGTACAGCCACTTTGGAAATGAGTATGGTGGTTTCTCAGAAAATTGGGAATCAATCTTCCTATATATGGTCCAAGCTATACCACTCTTGGGCATATGCCCAAGGAATGCTCAAATCATACCACAAGGACACATGCTCAGCTATGTTCATAGCAGCATTATTCATAATAGCCAGAACCTAGAAACAACCTAGATGCCCCTCAACCAAAGAATGGATAAAGAAAATGTAGTACATATACACAATGGAGTACTACTCAGCAGTAAAAACAATGATATCATGAAATTTTCAGGCAAATGGATAGAACTAGAAAATACCATTCTGAGTTAGGTAACCCAGACTCAGAAGGACAAACATGGTATGTACCCACTCATAAGTGGATACTAGATATAAAGCAAAGAATAACCAGACTACAACCCACAGCTCCAGAGAAGTTAGCTAACAAGGAGGACCCTAAGAGGGACACATGGATCACCCTGGGAAGGGGAAATAGATGAGATCTCCATGAGTAAATTGAGGGGGGGCAATGGAGGGTAGGGGATGGGGGATGACAACACAAGCGAATGGGATGGTCAATCTGGAACAGGATGGGATGGAAGAGCAATGAAAGAGATACCATGACAGAAGAAGACATCATGGAGATAGGGAGAAACTGGGTGCTAGGGAAGTTCCCAGGAATCCACAAGGATGACCCCACCTTAGATTACTAGCAATAGTGGAGAGGGTGTCTGAACTGCCTTAACCCAGTAATCAGATTGGTGAATACACCACCTGTCATCATAGAGCCTTTCTCCAGTAATTGATGGAAGCAGATGCAAAAGATCCACAGTCAAGCACCAGGCTGAGCTCTAGAAGTCCAGTTGAAGAGAGAGAAGAGGGATTCTACGAGCAAGGGGCATCAAGATCATGATGGGGGAACCTACAGAGACAACTGAACCTAACTATTGGGAACTCAAGAAATTTAGATCAACAGCTGTGGAGCCTTCATGTGACTGGACTGGGCCCTCTGCATAGCAAGACAGTTGTGTAGCTTGATCTGCTTAAGGGACCCTATTGGTGAAATTATTAAGGCCACTCTACGTAGTTAATAGGGGGATTTATTTAATGGCGTAACTTACAAATGAAGGGATAGGTAGGTTGTGGGTTCTGGGAAAGACGCAGCGCAGTCCGGCGGTGTTCTCTGGAGAACTCTCCTTGGTCTACCTCTACCGTCCAGGGTCCAAGCAGGAAGAAAGCACGGCGCATCCCGATCTCGGGTCTTCAGGGCCTTCCCTTGGCCCTGCCTTGTAGGTGTGATAGCTACCGAAGCCTCAATGGGAGTTGGAACTTCCAGACCAAAGCTGGAATGGCTACCCACTACAGGACCCCCTGGCAGTAGGATCAGGATCCATCCCTGGTGCATGAGCTGGCTTTTTGGAGCCCACTACCTATGGTGGGACACCTTGCACAGCCTGAAGGACTTGGACCTGCCTCAACTGAATGTACCAGGCTCTGCTGACTCCCCATGGGAGGCCTTACCTTTTTGGAGGAGGGAATGGGGGGTGAGCTGGGGAGGGAAGGCTGGGGGCTGGGAGGAGGGAAGAGAGGGGGATCTGTGGTTGGTATGTAAAATGGATAAAAAAAAAGAAAGAAAAAAATTCAAAGACTTAAAATTAAAAATTCAGTCTTGTCAAAATCCAAAGTCTTAAAATTCAGTCTTTCTACGGTGGGCTCCTGTAAAATCAAAAATAAATGAAATACACTCTTACTTCAAGAGGGAAGAACCAAGACACAGTCACAATTTTAACAAAGCAAAACCAAACTCCAACAGTTAAACAACTTAATGTCCAGTGTCTGGGATCCACTCACCATCTTCTGGAATCCTCCAAGGGGTCTGAGTCACTTCTCCAGCTCTGCCCTCTGCAGCACACCCCCATAGTTTATCTTCTAGACTCTGGCTGACTCCACTCCACTACTGCTGCTGTTCTTGGTGGTCATCCCATGATACTGGCATCTCCAAAAATTGCTGTAACTGGGCTGCATTTTTACCAATAGCCATTCCTGGACTCTCTGCAAGGACTCCAGCCCTGCCACTCAGTGCCAAGCCTTAACTGTTCTCTATGATGCCCTCACACCTTCAAAACCAGCACCACCTGGATGACTTTCACACTTAACAAGTTCAGCTGCCAGTGCGAGGTACCACCTTGGCTGCTTCTAAAGCACAGCTACTGTGTGCTGACCCTGAGGAAACACTTCCAAGAAGACGTTACTTCAATAATTTTGGCCTCTTCTTTTTTTTAATTATTATGTTTTAAATTTTATAATTTAATTTAATTTTACATATCAGCTACAGATTCCCCTGACCTCCCTCCTCCTGTGGGCCCCCCTCCCTCAATCCACTCCCCCATTTCCATCTCCTCCTCTTAATCACAGGTTATTCTTCAACCCCAGGTGACCAGCACCCATTGTCCCAGCAAATCGAAGGTTTTACTTTAATGGTTCTGGTCTCGTTAATCACAGCCAAATCTTCAGCCCCAGATGGCCAGACACCACAGATTCTTCCCACAAAAGGCCCAATGGAGTCTTTGCTTCCCTTGGAAACTTCACAAACCAGGCCACTATCGTCTGCATTGCCCTCAGCATTCTTATCTTCCAAGCTCCCACAAAATAGCTCGCTGAGCTTTCGACACTCAGTGGCTTTTCTAGTCCACAGTTCCAAAGTCCTTCCATAATCCTCCCCTAAACAAAGTGGTCAGGTTTGTCATAGCAATACCCCACTATCCTGGTACCAATTTGTCTTAGTTAAAGTTACTACTGCTTACATTTTCTTTAGCCATTCTTCAGTTGAGAGACATCTTTGTAGTGTAAACTAAACTTCAAAAAGCTTTATCAGGTAGTTGCTGAAGGTAACCAGCAAACCCTATCTTGAAAGAAACAGGGAAGAGAGAGTGAGTGTCTTCTGACACTGCCTCAGAGGAACAGGAAGAACAGTTCCTGCCTGGATGCTGTCCTGTAGAGCCCTGACTTCTCATGGGCCTGTGATGTACTCAAACAATAGAGAATGCTTAGATAAATGTTGGATTTGTCAACCTTCTGTCAGACTGCTCTCCATGATGTCATTTTTTTTTAATTAATTGAAATTAAAGCCACTAAGGTCAGTAGAATCAAAGGGCATAAATAATAGTGAGATCAGTTCTGTAAAATGGAAAATGAATTCTGTTGACAGAGGACTTGGGACACTGTCATACTATTTCAACATCATCTCCATATGTCTACACATGTCTTTAAAATGGCAAATTCTTAAGTTCCTTTATTTGTTGTGGACAGCAGCTACTGTTGTAAGACAGTGGGCAGGACTGAGCTCCTGGACATTCATTGACTGGATGGTTTGAGGGAGTTAATGATTAAATTTGGGGGATTTTTACAAATTCTTTTTTTTAAAAAAAGATTTATTTATTATTTATTTATTTATTTATTTATTTATTTATTTATTTATTTATTTATTATGTATACAGTGTTCTGCCTGCATGTTTGTCTACAGGCCAGAAGAGGGCACCATATATCATTACGGATGATTGTGAACCACCATGTGGTTGCTGGGAATTGAACTCAGGACCTCTGGAAGAGCAGTCAGTTCCTTTAACCACTGAGCCATCTCTCCAGCCCCTACAAATTCTTAATATTAATATCCCTCTGGATATATATAGTTGGTACAGATTACATCTTGTTCTGAAGGTTGTGTACTAAGCTGTTTAATGTTTCTTTGATTTTACAGAAACCTTTTTATTCCATGCAATCTTGTTTGTCTATTCTTGGGATTATTTTCTGTGTTATTATGACCTTCAGAAAGTCCTTGCTGGTATTTATCTTGAAGTATTGTACCATTCACAGTAGCTGATAATGAGCCCCACACTGAGTTAAGCCGAGACAATCAGGTTGGTATTTTTTCAAAAGAATTTTGATGTTCTGCTTTAAAATTTAAAATTAGTGCCTATACTTTCAGCAAAAATTTTGATTAAGATAATTACTTTGGAAAGAATTGACATGTAACAACCTTGCAATCCATGAACGTGGTATATATGTTTATTTATTATTTTTTTTCTGCTGGCAATGTTTCTACTTTTCTATATAAATCTCGAAACACAGTTTATTAGATGTACCAAAGCATTTACTTTTTTGATGGTAACTTTTACTTTTACTTCCCACTCCATCTCAATCCCCACTTCCCTTTCTGCCCTCTCCTGTCTTCACAGGACTTGGCAAGGGTCCCTGGGGGATGTCTAATTGCCATTCACAGAATCTTCTGCTGACCAGTCTTATATTTTTTTCTTTCAACATTTTTATGGTGAAACTTCAAACACACATGTTAGGAAGCATAAACAGTCCTGACTTTTGACTGGAAGAGTGTTTTCCACTTTTAAATTCCTTTACTGCAAAACTGAAAGGAGTGGGAAGTAAGTCAATTGTATCACTGAGGCTGTATCTGGATTTTAAAACACTTGTAAGCTTGATGACCCTGCTTTCTGTAAGTAGAGTTTGTGTGAATGTGTGTGTGTGAGTGTGTATGTGAGTATGTGTATGTGAGTGAGTGTGTGTGAGTGTGTGTATGTGAGTGTGTATGTGAGTATGTGTATGTGAGTGTGTATGAATGTGTGTATGTGAGTGTGTATGTGAGTATGTGTATGTGAGTGTGTATGTGAGTGTGTATGTGAATGTGAGTGTGTGTGTATGTGAGTGTGTGTGTATGTGAGTGTGAGGTTAGGGGGTTACTGGAGATGGATGTAACTCAGAGCCTTTTGTATAGTGGGCAAGCATTCTATCCCTGAACAATATCCTAAAACTTACTTTATTTTAAGGTAGGGCCACATTATGTAGCACAGGCAAACTTTGAACTGGATCCTCTTATCTCAGTCTCCTAGGCAATTGTAATTTTAATTTGTTAGCATCTGAAAGGTTATGGGTGGAAAATGAACACTACTTGGTTTTCAGACTATCACAGACTACTTGTCCCCAGCATCAGAAGCTGTCTGTCACTGAAGCCACAGGCCCAGATTATGTCACGTTTCACCCCCATGTCAAAGAGTGCCTGTCTCATACAAGCTCCTTCCTGAAGCCTCATGATTCTAATGTAGGTCCTGAATGAAAGGCCTCTGTGTTCCTCCACCTTGCTATTTCCATCTGTCTGAGAGGGGTGGCAGGTGGTAACTAACCATTCAGTGTCACCCATGTTAAGTCCTCACTCTTTTTTTCACTTCCTACCATTCCCATTCCTCAGGTACAGCTTAACTATTCCCTGCACAATGGTGGCTGCTTTGCATATTGTTCTGCATACACAATTCCCACAAGCATGTCTTGATAACATATACTCCATTATGCTAATTGGCTGCTTGGGAAGATGTGTTTGCTCTATAATCTAATAAATAGCAGGTTACTCCTCAAACATATTCAGATAACTGGGGGTGGTACTGTGTCTTTCTAATACTACACTGCTTTCCTATGAGGCTCCATGCTCATTTAAACATTTGTTGAGCTTTTTCTAACACACATCATTTCTCTCACTCCGACTTTGTGTTTTCCTTACTTGGTTTCTTGGATTAGCATTTGCTTTGTTCTCTGCTTCCCTTAGTCTCATTGAGCCCCTGAAGGACAGAGACAGCCTATGCAATTGCGTGCCTTTAACAGTTGAACTTGAAACCTTACATATGTCTAGTTTTTAAGGATGATTACTAAATTAGATCGAATGCAGCTTTGTCTGCTAGTTCCATTTTTGTAATGGTTGTTATATATTTAAAATGTGGCGGGATCTATACAGACCTCAGCTGGGGTTATAATTCTTTATTTTAGATGTCCCTTTATAAGTTATTAGAAAGTAATTCTGATGCAGTAGAGACAAGTGGATCACGCATAGCTTGGTATAAATCCACATATGAAAGATGCAATGCTGTCTCTCAAAAACTGAAATTATCTCAGGCAAACTCCTAGCTGACAGTGGGAAAGAAGTTAGAGCCTGACATTCCAAGGAACACAATTTTCTGTTTAATAACCAGGGCCTTGGCTAAGAAGGACTCTGTCAGGCTTTCACTGTAAGGCGCCAGCAGCTCTCAAGGACTCAAAGATTTCTGACAACAGAATCTGTGGTAGACTTTTAGTCTGGCCTCCCTGCTTGTAGTACCAGAGATGTCCCCTGCTCATGGCATCCCCCTGCCTTTCACATTGTCTGCTGAGGTGCGAGTGAGCAGCACTCATCCCAAGAGTAACCCTGACTCAACGTTTCTATTCCTGACACCATCACCAGGACCCACAAAGCTGTGTCCCACAGCGCTCTGGTACCTGGGACTTTTGAGAATATACCCGTGTGTACCATGCTCAGTGTGTCACAGCTATTTCTTTCCAAAGCGACTATAGGTGCCATTGTGGAGACTAGGTAGGCCCCAGGGGTTGTCAGGGCCTCTTGGATGGGTAAATTACCGTGAGGAGTCTGGAAGCTCAAAGTCCAGGTGACAGCGGTGCTGGGTTCTCATGAGGATGGCGGGGAGGGGAGACTGCTGGTTACATGTACTCATGGGTTTGGCCCTCTACCCCTTTCCTCACATCACCTTCCCTCTGGTCTATGGTTTGACTTTTATAGCACCACCAGTCCTGCTGGATCTAGACCCACCCTGGGAACCCCACTTTAGCCTAATTATTTTCATAAATACCCCATGTCCTAACATGGTCACATTCTTAGGTATGAGGTATTCTTAGGACTCCCTCTGGTGAATTCAGGAGCACCCTTATCAAATATGTAGCTTATATTATTTGTGTCTTACTTTCTAGGGTAAACATTAAGCAATAAAGTTTCTATTGTTCTCATTCACCCCAACTTAGCAGGGACTTCCAGAATTCTAAACCCACATAGGATCCGGAGTCAGTACAAACACATCAGTAAAAAGGAGGTAGGTGTAAAGAGGGAGATGTCAGCTGAATTTATAACATTTTTTTCTTTTCAATATGTAATTATATCTTTAAATGACACACGAACATCCAGGACAATACCTTAAAAATAGAAAGAAAATCAGTAGTCCATAATAAAAAGAGTCTTCCTTTTTGGGAGCTGAGACTGGAAGGAAAGCGTTATGATGGATGGCAGAGTCTGTTGGACCAGGCCTGGACTGCCTTGTATCAGCAGTATGTCACTAGCCAGGAGAACAGAGGTAGGACTGGACACAAAGGAAACCAACAATGATGCTTCACTGAGCACATGACAGCTGTGGGAGGTGCCTAGTTCCCTGCTGTTCCTACTAGGAAATGGGAGAAGCACATGATCAACACAACTGTGAGCAAGAGCTCTGTAGACTAGCAGGTTGGTCTACACAGGACCACACAACTGTCTTTGGCTGTGCTGCCTCAAGACAAGGGTTTCAAGATCAAGGTAGTGCATTCAGAGAACTCAGCAGGATGTGTGGAACCCAGACATAACCATAATGCATTGTTGCTGATACAGAGAGAAGTCAATAAAGCCATGTCCTTCCTTGTGTGATTATGCCAAACGAGCTTCAAGACACTGTGCACCTGCATACACACTGTGAGTATATGTATAGAAATCTTATGAGAATAGCCATAGAAGATCCTAATTCATGCAATGTTGGTAATAGTTGGGAAATAATGATTATCATATCATGATATGTTCTTCTATTATTATTAATATTACTACAGGATGCATCAAAGTATCCCCTTTGTGTCTGGCCCCATGCCTTCTTCATTCACTGTTCCACTGGGTCCATCATATTCTACATCCTTGCATCTACCTATCTCAACACTCAGCATCCTTTGTGCTATCCTTTCTCTCCCTCCTCCTCCAAGAGGTGGAAGTTCCTGTTGGTTTCTGGGAGAACATTATGGGAATTCGGGGTCTTTCTTGACGTTGAAAGGAGGGGTTGGTTTCAAATCCCAGTGATCATAGCTTTTCATAGACTCTGCCACTGATGTCTTCACTTTTGATGGGTTTCTTCTTTCCAGAACCCTTTAAAGTTTAATATATTTGTCTTCCAGATACCTTCAAGTTTATCATGGGACTTACCTGCCTCTAAAACTCTTAGGGGTTCTTTAGGACCTCAGTCAGTTCAGGTTTCCTTCTGCTGTCAAAATGTACATCTCCAAGGCAGCCCACACTGGGCAAGGACACAACACAGACATAATGGGTTCTCAGGTGAGGTGTCCTTACATATTGACATGGGGTTGGCTAGTTACTGATATCAAGGAATTCAGGATAGGGGCGATACTAGTGAATACCAGCATCCAACATTCCTGCACACAACTGCCTTATTCCTCTCCCTTGGAATGAATCTGGAGCCTCAGGCACTGCCTCTTCGCCAACATCTGCTGTACCACGATTCTTGCAGCCGTCCCTGTTGTGTGAGGTTCTCAAGTAAAACTGACTGAGGCATTAAAGATCTAGTAGAAGATGATTCTAAGCAGAAATTAGTCCTACAATTTTGCTCCTAGTCCTCTATATGTTCTTAATGCTAAGCTCTGGGCTCAGACTCCCTAGATAGATGTTAGTTGAGCACCTGATGGGGTATTTCTACTATGAGAAATCATACGCACACAGATTAACCTGAAAAAAGGATTAACAAATGATTTTTCTAAATTCCAAGCATGGAGGAGATGAGTGATAATTTCTACCAAGTGTTAAATGAGTAAAAGACAGGATTCTTGAGAAATTATTATTTATTATTACTAACTATTTTTGTCACTGAAGATATTAAGTTTCAGGGATAGAATGTGTTTTTTCTTCTCCATTTACCATCTTGGGGCTGGATGCTTGGCTTGTTTCCATTTGAAAATTTTTAGTTTGTATGTGATTGTCATTGACATAAATGTTTTTCAGCAGACCCACATTTTCAGTTTTCTTGATAAGAAACCTAAAGCTATCATGGTGGGCACCAGTGTAAGGCAGATTATACCTGCATTCTCCAAGGGAACAAACACCACTGGTGAAGTGTAGGCACAAGACAGTTGTGGTATGCTTTGATCTTATTATTCCTATTGTTATGCCCAGATCACAGGGACCCCCCAAAAGACCACCACAGAGACTGAATCCCGAATGCAAAAGTGAAGAGCCTTTATTTCAAGTTCCAGAGCTTGGACACAGCAGTGAGAGCAGAGAGCCCTGAGCTCAGGTAGGGTGTGGTTTTTTTATCATAGCAGAGGTTGGGGTGAGGGGATTTCCAGAGTTCAGGACCATAGTTGGCTGAAAATTGTCTAGGAGCATCTGTAAAACAAAAAAATAGGTGTGTGCTAGACTCAAAGACATCTGGCCACCTTATCTAATGATTAGAATGTTTGGGATGTCAGGTACTTCCTCACCCCTGGGTGGATCCCTGGGTGGTATCAGCTTAAGGCCTTTCCTAGAACTGGGTGTTGCCTGCCAGTAAGCCTGTCACAAAAGCTGTGTCTAGGCCCCTAAGCCTGTCATGGCAGCTGAGTGGTCAAACTATTTTGGGGCCCCTTCACACCTACCTGTAGCTAATGTAGAGAGAATAGATGACAGACAGGTAGGCATAAGTCAGAAGCTGTAGGGGGAGAGGTTGCTAAAGTCCACATGAAACCTTGTAGGGCTCTGAGTCAAGGGATAATGGTCTTCTTGTCCAAAGAGTAACAACAGACAGAATAATACAACACAGTGCTCGTCTGCATCTTTGCCCTTACCTCTGAGGAAATCTAGTCTCCTGGGCCACAATGTTGTTGCTAAAAACATCCACCTTTCCCTACTTAACCAAGGTGAGGTGGAACTTGCCCAACTGACTCTTTCAACAGAGCTCTTGTGAACATGTCCTTGAGGGTACAGATGTGAGATAGCTTCAAAGTTGCTCGTGTCTGAACTTCAAAGTTTATTAAACATACTTCTGGCCTCTCAGGAATCTGCCACCAATAGCATTCACATCGTGGTGCCCCTGTTGTGCCCAGATCGTGACCCTCAGAGAGACCACCAAAGACGAGCATGCCGGAATGCAAAAGCAAGGTTTAATTGTGGATATCCAAAAGCAATACAAGCCTAGGCAGGGACTTCGTCCAATACATCCAACACAGTGGAGGCTGGAGGAAGCGCCCACCTGTCTGCAAGCTCAGTTTTT
>CABHPQ010146482.1:0-18321 GCA_902168405.1 Peromyscus aztecus
CACAACAAATAAATAAATTAATTTTTTTTTAAAGAAAATGATTTTTCCCAAAGCCAAATGAGTAATGTCTGCAAGATTTATTGTAGGCATTCACTCTGTCCTGTCCTTACAGTATGGAGCTGTTGGGCAGAGGACATTAATTCCAAGGGGTCACTTGGGATCTTGTAACCATTTGTAGATGGCAGCTGGCCTCAGGCACTTCTGATACCTGCTATTAAATTTGATTGCCAAGGATCCAGGCCACAATGCCCCTCAACACATTTCCATGTCCCCAAGCAGTAACACTCTTGCAGGCTCCGAAGGGGAAAAAAACCCACAGCACGGCCTCTTGGGAAAACAGCTTTTCTCTGGAGCATTCTCCCATCTCAGAAAGCTTGCTCACAGCTTACAAACACCAAGCTCCTCTTCCAAGACATCGGAGAGAGATGCCGTCCCACCCTGGCATGGATAGCTGGATGGCAAATCGAATCAGCATTCCAGTAGGGCCCACCCTGCTTTTCCCCTTCCGGTGGTCCAGTCACCATTTCCCTGATGAACTCCAAACAGAATAGAAGGGGAGCCTGGCAGGGAGAGCCTTTCCTACCCATGCTCTTCATACCTTGTGGCACTAGATGGGAGACTCCTAGAGGGTGGGACTAAAACTGAAGCCAGCCTTCTTACCTCCCTGACCCTAGCTAGCATCATAGACCCCATTGCCCCAGCTGCTTTATGTGAGTGAATGCCTGGCTCAACCCATCTCCTCCAAACACTCTGTCAGCATACAAGTATGATTCCCTGGCATGGATCTCAAAACAGTCCTCTCCCTTCCTTTCTACAATCAGACAATCAAAAAAAAAAAGAAAAAGAAAAATGTTGCTGTCTCCGACATTTTGCCTGACTACAGACAGACGTGCAGAAGTATCTCTAACCTTTGCAGTTAGTTGAGTGAATTATGCTGGATTCTGGCCAGATGCCACTGGGTTTAAAGCTGTTTCTGGGCAGGTACCAGACTCAAGAGATGAGATTGACAAGAGCTGGGATGTCCCCTGAGTTTCAGGCCTGCCTTCTGGTTCCCTGGTAGTTGACATGTGCACACGAAGCACTGACTTTGGTACCAGGTCCAGAGTGCCCAGTCAGTGGCTACGCACCTGCTGCAGGACCATTGTTTTCCTACGCTCACACTTGTCACCAGACAGGGGATGGGGTGTGTTCTAGTTGTACTCAGGAAAGTACGTTGGTCCCCAGGCTGCTCCCTGTCTGATCAAGCTTATTGAATTGGGCATCTTTAATTAGTCAGGACCTCACAAGTGGAATTGTGGGGAGATTTCCTCAGGGCAAGTGTACAGTGAGTGCTTAAAGAACATCTCAGACCTGTCCCTGAGAATCAGGGCAAGCGTGACAAACAGGTCCTAAGCAAAGGTGTAATGGCTGTCTTGTGTTCCCCGCATTGTCTATGCCAAGGAAATTTCACATGTGACACATGGTAGTCATGAGAGGTGAACAATTGACTATGTGTTGCCCCCAGCCTAGGAGTCGAGGCAGACATTTCCTCCCGACTCTTTTTCACAGTGTAAGGAACCAACTTGAAAGGAACATTGGGGATGCTGCCCATTTCCCAGGGCAGCCTAAGAAAAGTGTGGGGAAGGAAGGGGTCCCCCTAGAGCTAGTTAGGATAGCAGCAGCATCCAACATGGAATTTGGTCTAAGCCTTCCAGCTGATGCCTCCACTTGTCGCTAGACCCTGAGCATGTTGAATGGTTCCAGGTGGCTGAGGTCTTGGTTTAGCATCTTGCTTTGGAGGGAATGATGCGCGCCCTTGTTCACTGCTCCTTGTTCAGTTGTGTTCTTGGGCTGTCTATCACAGGTCATCAGCCTGCACAGTGAAGCCTGAGGACCTGTGCACACATAGACACTGTCACTGCAGTGTAGGGCGGAGGAGGAGGGAGGCTGGGCTTAAACAGCAAGATAGGCTTCTGTGGGTCCCCAGGGGAGCCTGAAAGATCTCTTGCACTGCTGCTTCTCTTCAGCAGCCTGTTAGGATCATACACCCAGGGCCCCACCTCCCAGATTCTCACTTACTGCTTAGAATGCCACACCTTGTTATGTGTTCACTAAGGTGTGAGGCAATGACGTTATCAATGGCCTGGAGGACAGTGTCAGGGACTGGGTCACAGGGTATTCTTAGGTAATGCAGACATCTGTTCATGCTGCCCTGCTGAGCAGGATCCATACTGAAAGAACCCCCCCCCCCCCCCCCATGGCTTCTAATCAGGAACTTTCGCTTGCTCATCTTGGAGTACCACTTCCTAGTTTGGGTATCCACCAATCCGAGCCACTAATTACTACTGTAGTTCCTTGTGGCTAGGTGAGGGCAGAGTTGGAGTGTATTAAGAATACGATGAACTGAGGGGGTCAGGCCGAGGGTGCACCAATAAAATGGGCTTTCTGAACACTACTGAGAGATCTCTTCATCTCCTTCTAGAACTTTGATAATGGTGACTCTCACCTGGACTCCAGTGAATTCCTGAAATTTGTGGAGCAGAATGAAACAGCCATCAACATCACCACTTATGCTGATCAGGAGAACAACAAATTGCTCAGGTAGGGAGTGAGGGCCTGGCCATCTGGTCCCCAGGGAAGGTTGCCTGGGAGAGAGGGTTTGGACCGCTTCCACCAGCAGAGAAGCTGCCAGTGCCAATGTGAAAGAAACAGAAGAGAAGAATTTCTGTCATGATCTAGTCTGTGAACATTATAAAACTGGGATACCAAACAACATTCATATCTGATCCAGCAGTTATTGTTTGGGGTCAGAACTTGCAAGGAAAAAAGACTGTAATTTGGGAATAAATTATCAAGGTCATGCCATACCCACATTGCTTCTGAGTGTGGCAGCTGATGCTCATTGATCTTCTGACGGAACTGTATTAATGTATTCTCTCATTGTAGACCTAAAATCATTTCATTCCTGGTGTTTAAGATGATCAGTGCAGTTCCATGTAGAGTTCCCTAATTGTTATAAGTGTATGCCCTTCTTTTAGAATCATCTTAGAATAAATATGAATAAACAAAATTTTCTGGCATGGCACTAGTACATCCGTAAGAACTAAACATGGGAAAATTGCCTCTCTTTTGTTCAAAACAAGTTCAAATTGTAGCTTCTATGAGTCTTCCTAACCATAGTCCTTGACCTTAAGGACTCATATTTTGGTAACCTGGATTTAGGTAATTTGATAATTTCAGTGTTTGATCCTCAAAACATCCCAGTGAGGGAAGGACTTCCCCCCCACACACACACACCTTTAGAGGTGAGAAAATAAACTCAGCAAGATTGAATAACTAGCTCAAGGACATTTGAGTAGGAAGTGACTGAGCCAGGGCCCAAGTCTTAGTCAACAGAGGGGGTAATGGAGCCAGAGTCCTTAAAAACTTCTGAAAGAACTCCTTTTAGATTGGTGATGGTGTTGATTCTCGATTGAAGTTAATAGTCTTTCAAGTCCTATATTCCTTTTCATGTCATCTATCATCTCTCTTCTGCTTTGGTTTTTCTGGACTGGCTAACTTTACAGTCATACCACGGGGAAAGGCAATCTAGAGGAAGATAGGCCAATATTGAGAGCATTTGCTAATCAAGGTGGACAAAACTTAGTTGTCAAGGGGGGGGGGGCATTTGAACAGCCTACGTGCTATGATATCCAGTCTAAGAAGCTGAAGGTTGGATGTTTCTGGGAGTAACTGGGTAATGGTGTGGCAGGTCAAAGGAGAGAGACGTGGACAGTCAGTTGTCTTGCCTGGGGCTCCAGTTGTCTGTGAGCCTTGTGCGTAATTCCTTTCTTAGGGAAGAAGCCAGATCCTTGCTGATGGCGTTTCTCCTGTGTTTTGTTTCAGAGGACTCTGTGTTGATGCCCTCATTGAACTGTCTGATGAGAACGCTGACTGGAAACTCAGCTTCCAGGAGTTCCTCAAGTGCCTCAACCCATCCTTCAACCCTCCTGAGAAGAGTATGCCTAATCTAGAAACTGGGTGCTGTTGGGGATGGAAGCATTACAGGGAAAGGAAGGTGCAAGCCAGAAATAACTGGTAGAATTCTCCAGAGATAACTGAACTAGCCCCCATCCATGATACTGGGCTGTCATCAGCCTGTCATCTCTATGATGAGGTTAAGGCCATGAGTTTTTGGGGCATTTGACCATGAGAGACAAGGCAGTCCTTGTCTAGGAAGTGGGACATGGCTGCCCAGACTGTATCAGAGACACCACCCTGTCCCACCCTCGTGTCCCAGCTGTTACCTTTGTCTGTGGTCCCACAGAGTGTGCCCTGGAGGACGAAACCTATGCAGATGGAGCCGAGACGGAGGTAGACTGTAATCGCTGTGTCTGTTCCTGTGGACACTGGGTCTGCACTGCAATGACCTGTGATGGTGAGCCATACTGAGGGCAGAAGGAGGGGGCAGAGCCGTGGCTCAAATGACAGGAGGTGACATGGGTGTGATGGGACAAAGAAAGGCCAGGGACTGGAAGTGAGTGGCAGCCCCACAGCCCCCCCCCCACCCGGGAGCATAGTGGGTGGAGCACGTGCTCTAGATGCCTCAGGTGTGAAAATCATTCCAGCTGGCATCAAGTGAGAGAGACTGGTGACCCAAAGCACCAATGAATGTCAGCATGAGACTGAAATAATCATCATGAAAGAAAGCGCTGATGGGTGAGAAATGTGTACCAGTACCCTTCCACGGTCTATGCCTACTAACCAACTCAATCCTTATGACAGTTAAGGAAATGCTCTATATGAAAGAGTCAGGTGGTCAGAAGTCAAGAGGACTTAATCTGCCATGCCATGCAGGGGAAAAAAAAGCCAATGAAAAATGTAAAAAATAAATTAAAAATTTAAAAATTAAGATCATGCAGAGACAGGGGCAAGGTGGGTTGGGGACATACAGGTGTCGGAGTTTGGGAGGCAGAGCAGAGGTCGAAGAGTCCGTTGGAACCACTCGCGTCCCATCAGAGACCTAAGCTACAGTGATGTCAGTGCTCAAGGGGGAACTTACATGAAAGTCAGGCTGCAGCAAAGAGTCGGAGGGAAGCAAGTCAGAGAAGGGTATTAAAGTCAGGTCCAGAGTGGAAGTCACATGAGTGGAACCAGACTTAAAGGTTATACCTGCAGGAATGACCCTGAGGTTGTATTTTAAGAAGTTAACTGAGGCAAGAAAAAGTAGGTACTTAAAATTATGTTCAGGGGGATTGGGTAAGATGGTCACTGAGAGACAGCAAAGACCCAGAAGCACTCTAGCCAGGGAGCCCAGAATGCCAACGGTGTACGTGGAAGCCAGTGTTACCCATAGGTTCAGTGACCTTCATAGGTTCAAGTCTGCTTCAGTGTGAGAGAATAGATGTCCAGCCTACCCGTAGGGATGGATGAGAAAACAGAAGAGGCTGTTTAAGGACAAGAATTTTCTAAAAGACACTGGAACTGATAGCCAGACACACACACAATAGCTACTGAAGCCATCAGAGGGCATCTTTAAATGGGACCCAGCCTGCCTCAACCAGGAAGCACCCCCAGTGTGTCTTCCCCAAACTCCCTTCCACGTATCTAACTGCTCTTGTTCTCACTTTGGAAAGGTATTCCTCCTCTATTTCTAAGTTGCAGGAGTGAGTGTGCCCTGACTTACGGAACCCTAAACACAAACGTCTGGGTAACAAGCCAATCACTGTGCATCAGACAACATATCACTCCCATAAGACCTTGTTAGTTTCCATGGCCATGCTGTGGACTGCACAACCTCACAGACAGTTCGGCCTATGGGGCCTCAACACATCTTGGTGTACAGGCTATGGCGTAAGAGGAAATTGAAGAGGCATTTTTCAGGCCAGTATCTCACAACTACCAGTAGGGACAAGCAGGATATTGAGGTAACACCAGAAAGGGCCAGGACCATGAGAACTGGCTATGGGGAACCGAATACCTGTGTCTATTGTTTCCTAATGGTAAATGCTGTGTTCAGCATATGGATTCCCAGGCACCCTTCCAAACCTTCTAGACTGTAATCTACAAAAAGAACATCTTGGGGACCTGTGTAGGGTTTTTGCATTTTTGTTTGGTTCCTTGTTTTGGTTTTGTTGTTGTTGTTTCATTTTTGTTAGGGTTTTTGTCTTGTTTTGTTTTTACTGTTTTTTTTTTTTTCTTTGTACTTGAAAAATGTTTGCTACATGTTGTAGATATCAACCCTGGGTGTACAAAACTCCTTCAAAAAGCAAAAACATTAGTACCCAGCTACCTCCCACCCCAGTCAATTACATCAAAATTTCTACAGTTAAAAGCCAGGCGATTTGAATTTTTTGTTTGTTTGTTTGTTTTGCAGTTCTGGGGGGTTGAACATTGGGGTGGGATACACGGTTTGCATGCTAGGCAAGCACTCTGCCAATGAACTACATCCTGAGCCAGAAATTACATTTGTAACTGTTCTCTGGGACATTGTGAGGGTGTGGGAACTGTTGAGAATCACTGCCCGGGAGGAGTTTCCTGAGCCAGGACTCAGGTTGTCACCATTGCTTTTCTGTAGGACTGGCTTATCTTGTGGATGTCAATTAAAGGGAATGGCAGGAACAGAAGCCAGAGAATTAGGATAGATTGTTTATTTGTATTACCCTGGATGCCTTAATGCTCAGAGAGAGGTGGGCAGTTCAACTCTTCTCCACAGATTAAGTGGAAAGTCTGTTAGGTAGACTCCTCCCTGGCTTACCACAGCCCCCACTGCTCTGAACTTTTGATTCTTCTTACAGGAAAGGATCAGAAGGGGGGCCAGACCCAGACAGAGGAGGAGAAGACCAGATATGTCCAGGAACTCCAGAAGCACCAGGTGAGCAGCCACGGTGCTGGTTCAAAGGTTGCTGTTGCTACCAGGCTCTTAACACCACTCAAAAGCTGTCCAGTGCCCCCAGGAGATGAGGGAAACACACTTTGTTCAACACAGATCCCAGAGGATGCTACCTCACCTAAACTACCGAACTGTGATACAGACCGTTCCCTGAAGGAGTTACTGTGCTGGAGGTGGGAGGGGCTGGGGTGTCTCTACAAAACCTTCCAACAGCCATTATCTGAGAGCTGCTACCAGGAGACGATTCTTAGCATTTCTGTCCTCCAGCAAGTGTGGGCAGTGTAGGATGCCTAAGACCTACAGTTTGTTGTAGGCAGTTTCCTAGGGTCAGTCCTTAAATTGAAGTTGAATTCACACATCATAAAATTTACCCCTTTAAGATATGCAATTATGCAACCAAGTGACTTTTAGTGTATTCCTAAGATTGTCAGCCATTCCCTACGGTCTAATTCCAGAGTGTTGTAACCTCCCCACAAAGAAACCCCATGCCCACTAGAAGCAACTCCTTTTTTTTTCCCCTTTCCCTCTGCCCCTGGCAATTGCTAACCTGTTTTCTGACTCTGTAGATGTGCCTGATCTGGGCGTGTCGTATAGAATGCTCCTTTTCTGTCTGACTTCTTGCACTTAACATAATGCTTCTCAGGTTCAATCTTGTAGCATAAATCTACATCATTCCTCTTTATGTGAGTCATATATGACATATATATATATATATATGACATTTTGTGTATGCATTCAATAGTTGATGGATATTTAGGTAACTTCTGGCTCTGATGGATGCTGCTGCTATGAACGTTACTATATAAGTTCCCATGTGGACATGTTTTCACTCCCTCTATATATTTAGGAATAGAATTCAGGTCATAAAATCAGGCTGTGTTAAATCCCTGAGGGATTGCCAAACTGCTTTCCAAACACCATTCATGGTACATCCTCCCCAACAGGTCTCCATTTTCTTCTCATCCATGCCAACATCTGTTACTTCTATTCTTTATTTCATCTGACCTACTGGATGTGTAGTGGTATTGTTGTTGGTTGGTTTTTCTCTTTGACTCTTTTGGGCAGCTTGCCACCCACCTCCCAAATATATCATACACAGAGGCTTATTCTTAATTATAAATATCCAGCCTTAGCTTGGCTTGTTTCTAGCCAGCTTTCCCTAACTTTAAATTATGCCATCTGGCTTTTGCCTTTGGGCTTTTATCTTTCTCTATTCCTGTATACCTTTTGTGTCTTACTCCATGGCTTGCTGTGTAGCTTGGTGGCTGGCCCCTGATGTCCTCCTCCTTCTCTGGCTCCTTCTTCTCCTGGATTTCTCCTTCTGTTAATTCTCTCTGCCTGCCAACCCCACCTATCCTTTCCTCCTGCCTCACCATTGGCTATTCAGCTCTTTATTAGACCGTCAGGTGTTTTAGACCAGCAGAGTAACACAGCTTCAGAGAGTAAAGCAAATGCAACATAAACAAAAGTAACACACCTTAAAGTAATATTCCCCAACTCGGTATCTCATTATGTTTTCATTTGTATTCCTCTAATGCCTCATGGTGTTGTGTCCTTATTGGCTATCTGTACATCTTCTTTGGACAAATATGTCAGGCACTATTGTAAGAGCTAGTACAGTGTTGCCCTGATGTTACATTTGAAGATGTTAAGGTGTAGGTTTCAAAACATTCCCAAGGACACTAGGAAAGCTGAACAAGCCAAATTCAATCCCAGACATATTTATTGCCTCTAGGACCTGTTGATTTTAGTAATTTTGTGGGACATGGATTCAGAACATTATCCCTTTAGTATCCTTTATCCTTAAAACTGGAACATCTTTCATAAGATGTTCTATAGGGTCAGCTCTTAATTCAGTAGACTACCCCTGAATGACCATGCCACAAATTGGATATAGCCTCATGCCGTTTATCACACAAGGAGGAGCCGTACAAGTAAACAACTAAAATCTAGCATAATCATGTGCCTATTGATGTTATAGAAAGTCTGGGGGGTCTGAATAAATGCCGTCAACTTTTTATTATTTGCATAATGATTATTTCCTCTTCCATCTCAAAGGAAACAGCTGAAAAGGCCAAGAAGGTAAACACCAAAGAGATCTAACGAGAAGCGCACACAGCACTGTGTCTGGAGCCCAGCGCCTCCTCTTCGGCGCTGAGTCCAGTATACACGAGCGTCTGCTGAAATCACCAAACCACCAGTATTTGCTTGTATGGCAATGACTATTATTTCGTTTGTTTTTGCAATGAAGGAAATGAGGCTGGCTGGCTAGTGAGGGAAGGCCACAACCTTCATTTCTAGGAGTGCTTTAAGAGACACTAAAGGGCACTTTGGGGCTGGAAGCAAGGAAGGACACTGCATCAGGCTGGCAGAGGAGCAGACCCAGGTCTGAATGAGTCCGTTCTGGGTGCACAGCAGCTGTGCGGAGGCTACGGGAAAAGCATGTGGTGTTGCGGGGGAGAGCTGAGCTGGCTTTGCTGGAGGGAGAAGGGTGGGGAGTTCTGTGGGGAGGGAAACACTGTCAGCATGACAGACTGCAGCATATCCGCTTCCCCCCTTGGTCCCAACAATCACCTGAATACACAGCCACCCCACTAGTTACCTGTGTCCCTCAAATTTGGATGGACTTTTCAGGAGGGTGTGTTTAAATGATGCAGATACTTAGATACTTCAAGCGCCATGGAGACCTAACCAAAATTTTAGAAGACTTTTTTTTTTTTTACCAAAGGTGCTATTTCTCTATAAAAGACTTTTTTTTTGCAAGCTGACTTCATTCCTCAATTATTATCATTATGTTATTGTCATTTTTTAGTATTTCATTTTCATGACTAGATATTAAGCTTTTGTAATTATTTTTTTTTCAGTAGCCTTCCATATCAGAGGTGAAAGGGGTTTGGGAGTTTTTCTGGGTACAGGGAACCCTGTAACATAGAAGGCCCTTTGCCCTGCCACACACTAGACTAGATGCAACCCAGAGCTGCACCACCCCACCACAGGCTTCCAGAAGGTCAGCTGCATGCCAAGAAGCGTGAGGTGCCTCAGACAGAAGCCATAGAAAGAAGCGTCTTCATAGACAGTTGTTGAGATCCAAAGAATTCATTTGTTTTTGTTTCCTGTAAGAAGTTCAAAGGACAGAAGCCCAGGCTGCCCCAGCCGGCCAACACTCTGTGATCTGTGATCTGTGGCTAACTGGCAGAGTGACTGGGGCCCTCTAGGTCTGCTCCTATTTCTAGGAGTCAGTTTCTTTTGTAAACTTGATAAGAATGCATCTTGGGATTTAAGAAATGATACAGTTTGTGGTTTGGGTAACTGGTCCAGAGGGAGCTAGGGTCCTGTGACTCCCTTCTATCTCCTTAGGATAGATGAAACCACACAGCAAGAAAAGACAGCCCGTAACAGCATGGTGAGGTTTTGCCTTAGTCTAAATGATCCTTTCAGGTGGCTGGGGTGAGGACTTTATGGATCAATTTGCCCAAGAAGAGAGTGTGAAGGAGAACTTCCAACCTTCTCAAAACGGTGCACATGAGTGCAGTCTCTGGTTGGAGTCAGAGATTTCCCCATACAGATGAAGATAAAAGTTTTCAGATTAGAAAGCAGTTAAAACTGAAGATTAAATCTTAAAGCTTAGCACTTAAGGCAGGGGAACTACTCAGTTATTGCAAGTCAGTCCTTTCTTTGACCTCTGAATCTTAAACTCCCTTATTGCCATGTTTCATGTGCATTTAACATCACACCCAAAAAAAATCAAAACCTTATCTCATTTGCAAAACTCAAATATAGACCCTCGAAATAAATTGCTGAGATTTTCCTGAATAGGCAAGTGTGGAAAGTTGTGATGGAAGCAGAATTCCTCCTAAATAGTTTTTCCTGTTCTCATTTGAAAGGAGACAACTCCACATTGCTGAGTGGCCTGTGCTTTTTTGTACCACCCCATTCAAAAACTCCTTGAACCCCTTGTGCAGTCCAGATCTCAACTTCCTCTCCAAGTGCCTTGGAGAACTCACAGCAGCATGCCTTCATCAAAAGTTTTGCCAGTTCTTGGACATGATGGGAGAGGGCAGGAGTATCAGTTTGCTCAAAGCAAGTAGCTACAGTGTCTATTCACCAGTCATCGTTAGAACAGTGGTTTTCAACCAGGGCTGTCCCACCTGGTAACACTGAATACACAAGAGCAAGCTCACATTCCTCCTGAGTTCCGCTACTTCTGCGTAAGTAAGGCAGCTGTTGTCTACACCACCATAGATTCATGTGATGCCTAAACCATTCATGAAAAGCTGCTAAGTAGCCTAGTTTGGGGAGCCTTAGGTAGAGCTTTGCATGGGACCAACAAGCAGGATTGCATCAAGTTCAGTTCCTACAGTCCTCCAGAAGCCTATAGGCCAAGACTGCAGGCTCCCTGGGCTTTCTGAGTTTTGTTTTGTTTTAATAAACAACAGTGTCTGTTAAGATTCAAAGTCAAGGGAGGTTTTTCCATATACATATGCCATGACTCTGAATACTACTGTCAGTCTTGGGAAAGCAGGCTCCTTCTGTAACCAAGTCCATGTGAACAGTCTGAATTCCTTCTATGCCTATGATCTAAATAGTTAAACTTCAGGAAACAATTTCAACAGATCTCTGTTGCCCATGTGGTTATGAAAATTCGTTTGTATTTAGTGTGCTTCCATATTTCATTTAACTTGTTTTTGTAATTTCTGATTTTTGTTACTATTAATAAATAAAAATAAAATAAGAGTTTTGTTGGTTTCCTTATCTCCAACAAAGGGCAAATGAAATTATGAGAGTGTTTACTTCTTACCACGTAAGAGTAGGTTTGAGTTTCTCTGAGCCTTGGTGGGGGTGATAGAAACACATAATTATTTCCTTTTATTTCATGTTAAGCATTGGGCCACCGTGCATGGCAACAATCATTGATTCTCAGCAATTTGACCAGTTACAAGTTTCCACAATAACTGTTGCCCATAGCTGACCAAGGCTGACAGCAACAGAAATCTGTGGCTGCAGAGAACTGTCTAGAAGGCAGTTTAACAGGCACATCACAACTGCTGAAAACAATAGCAGGAACTTCCCTCCTGGGATGTTTCACCTCCCTCACTCTGGCTTACAGTATCAGACATGAGTCCCTGCCTATGGAACAGGCTTTAAATCCAGCCAGAAGATAGTGGGTTGCACCAGTAACGGTCATGCTACTATTGCACCAGTGGGCACATCTTGCCTGGAAGATGGTAGTGCAGCATGCTGGTCCATAACTACAAAGTATTAAGTGCAACAAATTTCCCTCAGCAGCAAATTTGTAAGATGCTCAAAGACTACAATTCTATAATGAAACTTTTTTACACGGATTACTGTCCATTTCAAGTATGTGACAGTTGGCCTTGGGATTCAGCAGCTAAAGTAAGATAGTTCTGTCTAACTCAGTTAAGGAGAGGAGTTAGTATAAGATTGGAGTCTGCTTCAAAGAGACAGAACAAGAGCTTGAGAAATCTACAACCACAATGGGAATCCAAGCTGAACACAGCTCCAACCATTTGGCTTCTATCCTAATTAGGGTTACTGTTGCTGTGATGAAACACCATGGCCAAAAGCAACTTGGGGAGGAAAGGGTTTATTTTACTCACAGTCCCATAAAACAGTTCAAAAGTGAGGGCAGGAACTCAGTCAAGCAGGGCAGGAACCTGGAGGCAGGAACTGATGCAGAGGCTATGGAGGGGTGCTGCTTAATAGCTTGCTCCTTGTGTCTTGTTCAGCCTGCTTTCTTATAAAACCCAGGACTTATTAATTATGAAAGCTCAGCCTATAGCTTAGTCTTTTTTCTAACTAGCTCTTATAACTTAAATTAACCCATTTATATTAATCAACATTCTGCCATGGGGCTTGTGGCTGTTACCTCTCCTGCACATCCTGCTTGTTCTGTATCTCCTAGTGTCTCTGCCTTTCTTCTTCCCAGAGTCCTCTCTGTCCATGGAAGTCCCACCTCTTCCTCCCTAGCTATTGGTCATTCGTCTCTTTATTAAACCAAGAACTATAAAGTGCATCTCTCCAGCAAGGGAATGAATACTTAGGACTTTAGAATATGCAGAGAAGACCTCTGCTGCCTCAGCTTAGTTGTTTACCATATTCCCAATGCACTTTGCCCTCCTGACAGGGACAGTCTTGAGAGGCTTAGGGGGGTGGGAGAACCTGCACAGGAAAGTGAGAGAACCTCCACAGACACCAGACTGCAAAGCTAAGTGAGGTCGGCAGAGGCCCCTGGCAGAAAAAGAGGAGAATCTTTTAAAGTGAAGACACCTTGAGTAGACATTGAACACTTGCCCAGTATAGACACAGCAACAGCATAAACCACAGTAAAATAAGAGACCCCCAGTTCAGCTGACAACCCCCACCCGCCCATGCAGAAAATGCAGCCTTCCATTTCTGAGCAACCAAAAAGAAGTTGCACTGATATTTTGCTTTAAAAACCAAACAAAACCCCCTACATCTTAGCAGTACTTTTTTTTTAACTTATTTATTTTATATGTATGAATGTTTTCCTGCATGTACATATGTGCATCGTATGTCTTCCTGGTGCCCATGAAGGTCAGATACCTTGGAATTGGAGGTACAGATGGTTGTGAGCCTGCGTATAGGTACTGCGTACCAAAATCAGGTCCTCTGCAAGAGCAGTGAGTGGTTCACTGAGCCATCTCCCCAGCCCCTTCATTATATATTTTTAGTTTTTAAGATCTATTTATTTTATTTTAATTATATTAGTGTTTTGCCTGCATGTATAATTGTGCATCACATACCTGTCTGGTGCCTGTGGAGGTCAGAAGAGGGCATTGGATCCCCTAAAACTGGAGTTACAGACAGTTGTGAGCTGCTGTGTAGGTGCTGGGAATCAAAACCATGTTTGCTGCAAGAGCAGCAGCCAGTGCTCTTAACCTCTGAGCCATCTCTCCAGTCCCCAGAATTTTTAAAATTATTCTTCATATATCAAAATCAGTTTCTGCAGTATTTTTAATTATTGGGCAATCTTCTCCCCACATCCCCCCTTTGTTGTGTTTCCGCTCCCCCCCCCCACTAAATGCTTATTAGTTTTTAATTTCTTTATTATATTTTAAACTTATATTTTTATATTTTATTCTCTTCCTTATATTTATCTAATTTTGCTTTCAAACATTCTCATTATTAGGAATTTTTTGTTTTGTTCTTTTTTAAGTTTTGGGGTGGTTTTTTTTTTTGACATTTCCTGCTCTTTTCTCTTCTCCTTTATACCATTCTTCTCCACCCTCTTACCTTCTCTTCATTTAACCTTGCTTCCTCTTTAGTTTCCCTCTCTCATTCATTTATTATTTATACATTTATTCTTCCTTTTTTGACAGAGTTGCATTCTAAAGCCCCAGCTGGAACTCACTTTGTAAACCAGACTGGCCTCAAACGCATGGCAATCCTCCTGACTCATCCTCCCAAGTGAATGATTTCAATAACCCACTCTCATTTTTACATAGATCACCCAAACAAAACAAAAACATTTTAAGAATCAATGAAGACATTTCTGAGTACACCATACATCAAAGGAACTAAACATATCTACAAAACAGTGGTTCTCAACCTTCCTAATGCTGCAACCCTCAAATACAATTCCTCTTGCTGTGGTGACCTGGAACCATAAAATTATTGTGTTGCTACTTCATAACTGTAATTTTGCTACTGTTATGAATCATAATGTAAATATTTGAAATGCAAGATACCGGATATGTGACCCTCAAATGGGTCATGACCCACAGGTTGAGAACTGCTCTACTAGAATAAAAAGGTAGCCTACAGTTGGGAAAAATCTCCACCAGTTACACATCAGACAAGAGACTGATATCCAGGGTACATAAAGAACTGCAAAATGTAAATGGCAAAAAACTCACATCGATAAATAGACTAATGAACTTAATGACAGTTCTCAAAAGAGGAAATTTGGCCGGGCAGTGGTGGCGCACGCCTTTAATCCCAGCACTCGGGAGGCAGAGCCAGGAGGATCTCTGTGAGTTCGAGGCCAGCCTGGGCTACAGAGTGAGTTCCAGGAAAGGCGCAAAGCTACACAGAGAAACCCTGTCTCGAAAAACAAAAACAAAAACAAAAATCAAAAGAGGAAATACAGACGGCAAATAAACACTTCAAAAGTCTTCGACACGCTTAGCCCTCAGGGAAGTGCAAATTAAAAGTAATTTCAGTCCTGTCAGGACAGCTATGGTGAAGAAAACAAATGACAGAAAAAGCTGGCAAGGATGTGGGAAGGTGGGACCCTTCTCCACTGCTGGTGGGTGTGGAAACTTAGTGTAGTCACTTCAGAAGCAGCATGGAAGTTCTTCAATAAATTAAGACTAGAACTGCGGTATGACCCAGCTACGCTCTACACACCCACTGTCCACAGCAGCTAAGAAACAGGACTGGCCTCGATGTCTATTGACTAATGAGTGGATAAAGAAAATGTGGTACATACTCTATGCACCCACTGTCCACAGTAGCTAAGAAATAGGACTGGCCTCGATGTCTATTGACTGATGAATGGATAAGGAAAATGTGGTACACGTGTACGAGGAACGTCCTTCAGTTCTAAAAAAAAATGAAATCATGACATTTGCAGGCAAACAGATGGGTGGAAATCATTATGTTAAGTGAGATAAGCCAGACTCAAAAATGCTACACATTGTCTCTCACATACAGCAATTAGATTTAAAGTGTGTGTGTGTGTGTGTGTGTGTGTGTGTGTGTGTGTGTGTGTGTGTTGAAAATAGAAGGACCACCATGAGAAAGGAAGAAAACTCCTAAAGGAAGAGGTAAAAGAGAGGGTAATGGGATTCATATGACATAAAAGCATAAAAATCAACTGTTTGAGGAAAGGAAGGGAGCCAGCAAGAGGGGGAGAGAGGACATGAGGAGATAATGGAGGAAGGGGATGAATAATAAATAAAGAGACATATGTATGAAATTGTATAATGAAACACATTACTTCCTATACTGCCTCAAATTTTTAATTAAAGAAAACGAGAACAAAAATGTTATCCCATTCAAATCTACCACAAAACCATCTCATTATTCACATCAGATGTTCTGTCAAGAGAGAAATACTGGGCATAGCTGCATGGATGGACCCCATTTAGCACTCAATAATCCAGTCATTATCCGTGAACGTGGCCTTCTCATCCTGGGGTACTGCCATAGGTCTCTCACACATGCTCCCACCCCTCGACAGACTAGGGAAGAACAGCGCATGCTCCTCATTCTGGTCCGTGACCACTGGGAACAGGCCATGCCCTCACCTATCATGCACACGGCTGGCACAGGTTCCCTGAGTCTGACAGACTCCAGGCAGAGCTCTGTGCATTGACTCTCTATTGACTGGACTTGGCTGCAGAAAGGGCATTAGTCTGGGTAAGCTGTCAGCCACTAATACCACCCTGGTGTACTTCGTTACAGAGGAGAAACGCCCACCGCATCTTCTGGCCATCTACTCACCACCTCCAGAACAAGCTCAATCTTTTTCACCTGCACTGCTCTGGTTTCCATCACCCTGAGGAACTGTTGCTGGGGATGTGAAGCCTTCCAGTCCTCGCTAGTCCTTTCTATTACCCCTCTCCCCACCCCTCCCCACCACACACCCTAGGAACTCTGGCTCAACACAAATCTTGCTATGTTTGCTTTTGAGCGACCTTGAATAGCTTTCCTCTCTTCTCATGCCCAGCTCATGCTTCAGGACACGATACGCTCAATTTACGTGCCAGTCTAAATCACACAGATCTGCCAGGGCATCACCTACTTACTACGTGCCTCAGTCAAGCCCCTGAAGCCCCATGCCAGCCTCGAGGTTCCTGCTGACTTAACTTCTGTCTTAACTCTCCTGTGAGCCCAGGCTTATCTGGACCGTGGATTATACACCAAACACTGCTTCTCTCGTGCCCAGTCCAGTGGTGCCTGTCTTTCCTCTACTGTCTTCCAGTCCCTGATACACATAGGGACCTCAGCCAGACCTGATGTCCCTCATATTGCCTTAGATTATGCAGCCTGTGTCTATTACTTAGCCTCCCACCTCCATAGCCCTCCAAATACCTCATCTGGCCCCACGTCCCACAGTCTCACAAGCCAGGATGGGAGAGATTTTTTTTTCATTTCTCGTTTTAAAGTCTCATAGTTCAAGCAATTCAAAGCACAACACTGCCTGATTATCACAGTGTCCTGCACCAGACAAGATCAGGGCCCTCATCTGAACGCTGATTCGTAGATTTCTCCCTTTCTCCATAATAAAGGTTGGACTGGGCATATATCAACAAGATCCCATATAGCTAAGGCCGGCCTCAAACTCCTTATGAAGCTGAGTGACCATGAACTCGGACCCTCTTTCCTCTACCTCTCCCATGCTGGGGTTACAGGTATATGCCCCCATGCCTGGCTTAAATGATCATTTACAGGGAGGAGCGGTACCGGGGATTGAATTTAGGAGCCTGCACATGCTAGGCAGGTGCGCTGCCACTGAGCGACAGCCCCAGCTCCCTGACAGCCATCTTCTAATCCATCTTCCTTATTCTCTTCTCCCTCACTGTCCCATTCTCCCCCTGGGTTCCAAGTTCTTATCCCCCCAAAGAAGCGTTCTTTAGCACAGCTCTGATCACTAGTCTCTCTCTCTCAGGCCCCACTGGCTGTAAGAACGAAGACACCTCCATTTCATCCTCCCTTCTCTCACCTTTCCCGCCTCCTCAGTGGCTTTTGCAGAGAACTGCATCCGCCATAGTCCTTGCTGATTTTCCTTTCTCTTGTGCTATCACGCCTTCCTTACGAGGGCAAGTTCTTTCTGGCAGATAGCTCATCCTCAGATACATGTCTTCTCACCCACATCCGGGGTCATGGGCCTCCTGCCATAGCCTGCCTACAAGGATGAGTACCACTTTCAGGGCTTGCAACATATCCCTTCATCTATCAGCTGTGGAGGCCCATAAAGGTTTCCTAGTGAGATCTGAGCTTGCTTCATCCAGCAGGGCTGCATTAGAGGATTACTTGACCACGTGTGTGGTTACAAGGTGATTGGAAGGGTCTACACTTGGCTGAGCTAGGGGGAGGTCTTTGCTCCTCCCCTTGGTATTCCTATAAATAGCCCTCTAGAAGAGACAGAAGGGGCTGGTGGATAATAATCCAGGCCCTCCCAAGGCTATCCTGTATTTCTATCTGTTTCTATCCCTTCTATCCTTCTATCTAATATATCTCTTATCCCTCTCTCCTCAGAGTACCATGTCGTAAAATGTGGGAGCTGGGCTCCCAGCTGGGCTCCCACAATCAGCCGTTTTAGGGGGCATTCCTGTAGTCACATGCTACATCCCATACTACATCCAGGAAGAGGATCACACTAAGATATCCCCTGCAGGTGTTCCATCCTCAGCTCAGCCTCAGGTGCGTGTCTTCTCACCCACAGCAGGGGCCACGCAACTGCCTCTGCGGCAAAGAGGCAC
>CABHPQ010146483.1:0-23452 GCA_902168405.1 Peromyscus aztecus
AAGGTGATAGAACAGCTATAGCAGAGAGAACAGGAAATTCAGGAGAAACCATAAAGCATTTTTTTTGGCAAACTTCTATAAATGAACAAAGACCAAAATTAAAAATACAAATAAATGACGTTTTCTTGGAAGGTTTAGTAGACACAGGTATGGATGTGACAATAATTGCACCATAATTTTGGCATCCAAATTGGCCTATTCAGGAGGTAAATGTTCAGCTGTTAGGGATTGGAACATTATCTCAAGTGAAACAGAGCACAAGATGGCTTGAATGTATAGGACCAGAAGGACAGAGAGGAAAATTAAAGCCATATGTGGCTAATATAACTATGAACTTATGGAGCTGTAACCTATTACAATAATGGAATACTCAGATTAACATTCCTCCAGCGTCAGAAACAAACCATAAACTAACACATGCTTCTGAGAGAAATATTAGAAGGTATTATTATACAGCCATCCAAATTATACAAGAAGAGAGCACAACAACTGCTGATCTTTCAAAGACACCAACAGCTCTACCTTTAAAATTGTTAACAGACAAGCCTGTAAGGGTTCAGCAATGGCCTTTAACAACAGAGAAACTGCAGGCTTTAGAAGAGCTGCTACAAGAGCAGTTAAATGCTCAGCATATTGAAGAATCAACCAGCCCTTGGAATTCTCCTGTATTTGTTATTTCTTTTTAAGAAATCTGGTAAGGGGCTGGAGAGATGGTTCAGAGGTTAAGAGCACTGGCTGCTCTTCTAGAGGTCCTGAGTTCAATTCCCAGCAACCACATGGTGGCTCACAACCATTTGTAATGTGATCTGGTGCCCACTTCTGGCATGCAGACAGAACACTGTGTACATAATAAAGAAATAAATCTTAAAAAAAAAAAAAAGAAATCTGGTAAATAGAGAATGGTAACAGACCTAAGAGCATTTAACAAAGTAATTCAGCCAATGGGCTCTCTACAATCTGGAATTCCTTTGCCTACTCTGTTACCAAAAGGATGGCCTCTTATAGTTATCAATTAAAAGTCTGTTTATTTTCAATAACCTTATGAGAAAAAGAGAAAGATTTGCCTTCATGGTGCCTACTTATAATAATTCTCAACTGGTTAAGAGATATCAATGAAGGGTTCTTACACAGGGAATGTTGAATAGCCTAACCCTGTGCCAATATTTTGTACAACAGCCATTGGAAGTAATACGTAAACAATTTCCTAAATCTATAATTTATCATTACATGGACGATATTTTACTAGCTGATTCAAATGCAGATACTTTAGAAAAAATGTTTGAAGAAGTAAAGAAAATGTTGCCTTGTTTGGGATTACAAATTGCTCTTGAAAAGATACAGTGGAGATTCTATTAATTATTTAGGATATAAAATAGGTCTACAAAAAAATTAGACCCCAAAAGGTGCAAATTAGGAGAGATCAATTACGGACTCTTAATGACTTTCAATGAGTGCTGGGCGGTGGTGGCGCATGCCTTTAATGTCAGCACTTGGGAGGCAGAGGCAGGCGGATCTCTGTGAGTTCGAGGCCAGCCTGGGCTACAGACTGAGTTCCAGGACAGGCTCCAAAGCTACACAGAGAAACCCTGTCTTGAAAAACCACACACACACACACAAAAAAAAAAAGACTTTCAGTGATTATTTGTAGACATTTCCCATCTACGAACTATTGCTGGGGTAAAAAATGATGACCTGAGTAATTTGTTCAAAAACTTAGAAGGTGACAAGGACTTAAATAGTCCAAAAGAATTATCACCTGAAGCTGAGAAAGAATTGCCCTTGGTGGAAAAGAAAGTACAGGAAGAACATGTGGATCGTGTGGATCCAAAGCTGGATTGCATTTTGGTTATTTTACCCTCTAGGCATTCTCCTACAGGAATTTTAATGCAGAGGGAAGATATTATATTGAAATGGATATTAACACCAAATAAACAGAATAAAAAATTAAAAACTTATGTGGAAAAGCTCTGATTTGCTTTTAAAAGGAAATTGGTACTTCGTCAATTAGCAGGAATAGACCCAGCAGAAACTGTCATACCTTTAACTAAGGAGGATATTGAAAAATTATGGGCAGAAAGTGAACCTTGGCAAAGAGCTTGCAGTAATTTTTTGGGAGAGATTAACAGGAAATATCCCAAAAGCGATAGAATTGAACTTATAAAGAGAGCTGATTGGATTTTGCCTTGCATTGTATGGGAAACACCCATATCTGGAGCTCATACATTTTATACAGATGCAAACAAACAAGGAAAGGCAGGTTATTAATCAGAAAATTAGTAAAGTGGTTCAAAGTCCTTACAATTCTGTTCAAAAATTGGAATTGTATGCTATTCTGTTGGTATTAATGGATTTTTTTGGAACTTCTCAACATAGTTACTGACTCTCAGTATGCTGAAAGAGTGGTATTACATATTGAGACTGCAGAATTTATCCCTGATGCTTCAGAATTAACTTCACTATTTATTCAGTTACAAGATATAATCAGGAATAGGAAGCATCCTTTATATATAGTTCACATCCAACCTCATATGGGTCTGCCAGGCCCTCTAGTACAAGGTAATGATGAGATTGATAAACTATTGATTAAAAAAAATGTGCTGGAGGCCTCAGAATTTCATAAAAAAAAATCATGTCAATAGTAAAGATTTAAAAAAGGATTTTTCCATAACCTGGCAACAAGTCAGGAAATTGTAAAGAAATGTCCTACTTGTTCTTTTTATAATCAGACTCCGCTACCAGCAGGATGCAACCCAAAGGGTACTCAGAGGAATGAAATCTGGCAGATGGATGCGTTTCACTTTGCAGAATTTGGAAAACTGAAATATGTACACCATACCATCGATACTTATTCAGGATTTCAATGGGCAACTGCTTTGGGTTCTTTAAAAGCTGATACTGTAATCATGCATTTGCTAGAAGTTATGGCCATCATGGGTATACATGCACAAATTAAAACTGACAATGCTCCAGCATATGTCTCTGGTAAAATGAAACAGTTTTTTGCTTATCACAATATAAAGCATATTACAGATATACCATACAACCCTACAGGCCAAGCAGTCATAGAAAGATCAAATTAAACTCTAAAGAATATACTAAATAAACAGAAAGGGGTAACAAAACCCCCCAGAAATAGATTACATAATGCTTTATTAACTTTGAATTTTCTAAATGCTAATGAAAAAGGAACAACAGCTGTGGAGAGACATTGGATAGTAGAAAAAAAAAAAACTACAGAATTAAATCAGCCTACATACTTTAAAGATGTGCTGACCTCAGAATGGAAACCAGGATATGTGTTATGTTGAGGACGAGGTTTTGCTTTTGTTTCTACAGGAGAAGAAAAGCTGTAGATACCATCAAAATTGATAAAGGTTTGATTTGAACAAGAGAGCCCTCTTAATTAGAAGAGGTGATAGTTCATCAACCAGCATGACCATCCAATTTAAACTAATTTATATCACTAACAAATGCTTTTCATTTAATCAGATATAACTTGTCAAAAGGGAATGTCCCCAAAGTTAGGCTTGGGGAAAGATTTTTGCTTTTGTCTTTCGGGAGAATGATTGCAAAGAAATCTGAAGAATGCTGGACAAATGAGACATCTGAAGAAAAAAAGGACAAATCATCTAGAAAAAATATCCCAAGAAAAGGAGTAAATTGGCCTATTGATATATCACATATAAAATTTCACAAGTCTTCCTAAATGTTTGTTTCTGCTCTTCTCTACAGACACTTAACACAAATGGTCTTTTTGCAGTCCCAGTTCAATTAAAAATTAAAGCTGGCTTTGGAGTTGGAGAATGGCTCTCTCATTCTCTAAACCCAAGCATGTTGTTAAAAGGAAAATGCAAAATCTCTGTATCATGTCAGAAGAAAGAGCCATCTTCTGATATGGGACAGAAGAAAATGAAAAAATTAAGTGACTATTCTATTGCCACTAATCTCAATTCTTTGGTTCTATTTCAATTCTTTAAACTTTTCTTAAGGTATGAATTTTATATCAAAATTTATAAGATTTATATATATATAAAAACTTTTGTCATAATATTAATGGTCATATAGAGTACTAATTAATTCTAGAAAAAAAGGCTTCATTTAGCTGCCTATACATGTTTTTGTGTTCAAGTCTCTATCACTTTTCTGCAGGGAATCATGACCAGGCCTAACAGTGAATTTGAAGTCTCCAGAAAGATGATGGGGCCCCACAACAATGATTCCACATGGACAATAACAATACTACTAAGTTGACAAACATCACCCAAAGATCAGCTTTGAACTACAAACTGCTCAGAACAATTTCGAGATGGCTAGCTGAGATATAGAAATGATAGGATAAAGGGCAGATTATTGAATCTACTCTGAAAAGAAAAGAGAGGATATAGATATGATATAGATTAAAAAGGTAGATTATTGAACCTACTTTTAAAAAACAAGTACTAGTTTTAAATACTTTACATTGGATTGGATTTTTATATCTTGTATACAAATTATATATATATATTGAGATTGATACTGTTAGAAAATGCTGTACATATATTTCTAATCTTGTTCAGAATATTGTACTTATACAGTTCATTTAACAATGTAATGCAATTTGCTAATCCTTGAATGTTATTACCAACTATTAGGATATAAAGAAATGAAAGCTAGTAGTTAGACATTACAATTGAACTTGTAGTCATACTAGGTATGTTTTAAAGGTCAAGCAGAGATATATTCAATAGACAGGTCATCTTCAAACCCTTCAGAGATCTACAGAATATGGCATTTAAAATGTTTTAATAACTTAGAATTTTTTCTTTTTTTATTACTATGAGACATTTGGCTCCTGGCAGCACCAATCTACTTCAGAGAAGATATGGGCATTGAAGAAACTGCACATGGAGTTAACTTTCATTGTGGTAAAAGTTAGCCACTGGGCAACAAAGTGCCCTCGCATTGACTGCTGACAGTATCCTATCCAAAATGGACAAACAGGACACAAAGCAGAGGGTTACCGATTCTTGCCAAAACAAGTGTGCTTGCGGCTTTAGCAACAGGCGTCCTTTGAGGCCAGGACAATATGGCACCATTCCTGAAGTGGCTTTGCAATCCAGAAAAAGTACAGTGCCCCTTTCTTCGAAAGCAGCTGAACAGGCAATGGACCAATGGCTTCTGGTGTGCAGTGGAACAGTAGCTGAAACAGTTACTCTTGAAAGAGTAACTAGGCTGATGGACTCTAACTCTCAAAGGTAGAATGACATTTAATAAAGGAGATGAAGCTGCCCACAAGCCGAGAAGAATGGGATGTGGAGAAGAATGGGATGCCGAGATGAAACCACCCACAAGCCGAGAAGAATGGACAGCTTAATTCCAAAAACACCCACAATTTTCAGAATTTAAAATCCTGAATCATGACAGAACACTGGCGGAATTCAGGTTTATCTGGTACATGGAATACTCACACTGAATGTGAGGTCGAGCTGTAGGCCTTGTGTACATCCTACTTCACAAATGAGTCTGTCAGATACGCTAAGCCTGTAGGCCGAAGATGATGCCCCAACATACAGAAGAACCTCAGGTAACTGTTCAGGCAGCTGGTTGTTTCTGTCAACTCACATTTTTTTTGAAGTCGCTTGTTTGCACTTCCTGTTTTACTAGGTAATATTATTTCCTTCTTGGGTCTCTGAGGGAGTTGAAGATTAGATAGTTGTAGTAACAATTTTCCTTGTTAAGAAATTAAGAAAAGAAACTCACTAAGGTGTTAAGTGTATAAGTTTGAAAGACATCATAAGATAGTTTTCTATTGGTAATATAAGATAGGATAGAAAGTAAATTAGGTACATTTTGGACTCACCAAAATAGGATAGATAATGGAATATTTTCTCTGAATTTGTCAATGCAAATGGACTAGACATTGTTGATGTATTTATTGCTTGTATATATTGTATATAGTTATTGTACTTATTGTATATAGTTATTCTTATATTAGTTATAACATTTTTATTTTTTTAATTTTTATTAGACGAAAAAAGGAGAAATGTGGTGATATTTTATTTGTATGTTAATAAATAAACTTTGCCTGGAGATCAGAGGAAATAGCAAACCATTTTAAGTAAACACAAAAGTCAGGCAGTGGTAGCACACACCCTTAATCCTATCACTTAGCAGGCAGGGTCTCTGTGTGTTCAAGGCCACAGACAAGCATGGTGACACAGGCCTTTAATCCCAGTGCCAACCATAGAGACCTGGAGGTCTGTACAGACAGGCAGTGACAAAGAAGTGAGGTAGCTGGGCTAAGAGCCGATGAGAGAGCAGAAGAGCAAGGCAATTAAAAGTCTGGGTAGACAAGTGAGGTAAGTTTAGCTGGTGGCTATTTCTATTTCACTGATCTCTAAGGCTTTCACCCCTATTTTTGGCCCTGTGTTTTTTATTTAATTAGACCGCTTAGAAATTTGTCTACAAAGCCGGGCGGTGGTGGCGCACGCCTTTAATCCCAGCACTTGGGAGGCAGAGGCAGGTGGATCTTCATGAGTTTGAGGCCAGCCTGGGCTACAGAGCGAGATCCAGGAAAGGCACAAAGCTACACAGAGAAACCCTGTCTCGAAAAACCAAAAAAAAAAGAAAAGAAAAGAAAAAAGAAAAAAGAAAAGAAAAGAAAGAAAATTTGTCTACAGATGACTTCAGCTGTCTACTCTGTTCTGTATTCCTGAGTGTATTTCCTCAATTTACCCTAATACATTTCCCTAATTCTCCTTAACCAGACTCCCGTGGATTTATCGCATAATCACACATACATATACAGACACTGAGCTTTTGGGAAGTGGATATAGGAGGAACAGGGTTCAAAGACTAGCAAACACACAAGTGAGTTCAAGGCCAGTCTAGGCTCCATAAGACCATGCCAGAAACAAAACCAAAGAAAACTTTTCAGTTTAGAAAAGATCTTTCACCTGAAGCCAACAGAGTTTCCCATGGCGACACACATTAGCTCCTTCCGCAGCCACACTCAAGACACTCTGCTTCTTGATGTGGAGCATCTGTTAAGAAAAGGAACACACCTTTAATCCCAGCACTGGGGCTACACAGAGAAACCCTGACTCAAAACAATAGATATATGATAGATAGATAGATAGATAGATAGATAGATAGATAGATAGATAGATAGATAGACAGACAGATAGACAGATAAACAAGAGGGTTTCATATATATATATATCTTCAACTAAGTCACTTTGTCCATGCTAGTCTTATCCTCCTGGTTGTTCTGTTTCTACTCCCCAAGTACTGGGATCATAAGAATGTGCCAAACACCCAGCTTGGGTCGTGTGTGTGTGTGTGTGTGTGTGTGTGTGTGTGTGTGTGTGTGTATACATGTTCACTTATGAGTATGTGTGCACACATTCATTTGGAGGACAGAGACCCATGTTTGGTGTCTTCCTCAGTCACTTCCCATCTTACATTTGAGACAGGTTCTCATTAAACACAGAGCTCACTGATTTGGTTGGACTAGCTGGCCAGCAGCTCCAGGAATCTGCCCGTCTCTGCCTCAGCAGTGAGGGGACAGACGTGCATGCTCCCTGCCTTTACCTCAGTGCTGGGGATCCACACTCAGGCCTTCATGTTTGCATAGCAACCATTTTGCTGACTAAGGCATCTTCCCAGCTCCTGGATCATGTTTTTGTTGTTTTTCCTTCCCCCAAGTCAGGGTTTCTCTGTGTAACAGCCCTGGCTGTCCTACATCTCACTCTGTAGATCAAGTTGACCTCAAACTCAGAGTCCACCTGCCTCTGCCTCCCAAGTGCTGGGAAGGCGTGCGCCACCACCTCTGGGTATTTTTTTTTTCATCTTTTTAAATTTACAACTTTGACTAACATAAACCAGAGTTTTCACTTATACATATAAATTACCACTGAACACATTTGCTCCTCAGTTCAGTTTTAGCAGAAGTGTAAACACATAACTGGAAGATAAATCACTCAGACCTCAAATGCTAATGAAAAAAAAAACCTGCTAAAAGTCAGCTCTCCCTTTGAAGACATATATATGACAGGCATGGTGGTGTCCATCTGTCTTCCTAGCTACTTTGGAAGCTAGGGCAGGACTGCGTTGGAGGACAGGCTGAGAAAATTATGGAGACTTTGTCTCTGAATCTGTAACAAATTAAAATGACCCACGCAGCCCCAATTATAAGTTTATATACAACAGAAATGTCATTTGTGAAGTCCATTTGTGAACATGAGGATAGTTACTTCCTTTTTTCAAAATCACTGAGATTATACCTAAACACCATCCTGAGTAGTCCTTAGAAAATGGGAGTCAGGAGCTGGGTGTGTTGATGTCCTCCTGTAATCCAGGTGGAGACAGGAGGATCAGGAGTTCAAGATCAACCTTAGCTACATAGGAAGTTAGAGGCTGCATGGGGTACATGAGCCCCTGTCTCAAAAATCAAATTGCTGCCAGGCAGTGGTGGCATACGCTTATAATCACAGCACTTGGGAGGCAGAGGCAGGCAGATCTCCATGAGTTCGAGGCTAGCCTGGTCTACAGAGGCAAGATCCAGAACAGCCATAGTGGGTACACAGAAAAACCCTGTCTCGAGAAACTTTAAAAAAAAAAAAAAAAAAAGGGAAAAATCAAATTGCTAGCCAAGCACGGTGGTGCACTTGGGAGGCTGAGGCAGGCCTGAGTTTGAGGCCAGCCTGGTCTACAGAGTGAGTTCCAGAAAAACCAGGGCTACACAGAAAAACCTTGTCTCGAAAAACAAAACAAAAAACAAAAACCAACTAAACAAACAAACAAAAAAGTCCAGTTGCTATCCCTAAAAGGTTGGCCAGCCTGGCATGGTGGCACACTTAATGAAGCTCGATTCGCATCAGTCTTAACAACAAAAACCAGGAGGCATCAGATATCAGGGTGAAAGATCAGAGAAGCAGAGCAGCAGCCACAAGAGACTTTTATCTCTAAGAAATCTCGGACTGAACAGGGCGTCCTGTCTCTATGAATCCTCAGACTGAATGGGCGAGATCCTATCTCTACCTGCCTTATATTCCTGTCTCCACCTCTCTAGTGCTGAGATTAAAGGCATGAGCCTCCACTGCCCTGGTTCTCCATTAGACTGGTTCAATCTTGTGTAGCCCAGGGTGGCCTTGAACTCCAGATCTTCCTGCTTCTTCCTCCCAAGTGGAGTGCTGGGAATTGAACTCAGGACCTCTGGAAGAATAGTCGGTGATCTTAACCTCTGAGCCATCTCTCCAGCCCTAAAACTTTTCTTAAGGTATGAATAGTATATCAAAATTTATAAGATTTTTTAAAATTTTTTTGTCATGATCCTAATGGTTATATAGAGTACTAATTCTAGAAAAAGGGCTTCATCTAGTTTCCTGAACATGATTTCACGTTTGAATCTCTATCAAGTAACTAGGAATTAAGTTTTTATACTCCAGATGTTTATAACAAATTATGGTCCTTTAACCTCTTTGAGATCTGCTGCATATGACATTTAAAATGTTTAAGTTCTCTTAGTGAACCATGACCATGCCTAACAGCAACCTTTGAAGTCTCTAAAAGGAGGATAGGGCCCCACAACGATTCCACCTGGACTATGGTGACGCCACTAAGTTGACAAATACCACCCGAAGGTCAGCTCTGGATTACAAACTACTCAGGACAATTTCAAGGTGGCTGCTGAGATGGTCCAGCATCACAGACTAGCCAGGACTGGAGACAAGCCCTGCACTTTCCCATTACACAGACTGGACGACAAATGGTACAGCTAGCTCTCTCTCCCAGGACTTGACAATTATCCTAATTTTTTTCAGAGTCCCCTAAAGATGCTGTCTCCCCCAGAGAGCAGGAAGTATTTTAAAGAACACGAAGCCCACATTCCCAAGAGGAGGGGTGGGCAGTTTTGTTTTTGTTTTTGTTTTTTTGGTCGTTCAGTGGGTTATGGATATTTGTCATCGCTTAGGGGAGTTGGATACAAGTTGTTATTGGTAAAGGTGAGGAAAAAGCTGAACAAAGGAGATTAGATTCAGGGATCTCATTCTAAAAAGAAAAAGGGGGGGATATAGAAATAGGATAAAAAGGTAGATTACTGAATCTACTTCTAAAAAGCAACACTAGTTTTAAATATTTTACATTGGCTTGGATTTTTGTGTATTGATACAAATTTGAGGTACTTTTTTGTTATACTGAATATATGTCATAGAGATGATAGGATAAGAAGGTAGATTATTACAGAGAAACCCTGTCTCAGAAAAAAAAAAAAGGTAAACTATTGAATCTACTTTTAAAAAAGCAACTACTAGTTTTATATTTTACAGTGATATGGACTTTTGTATATTGACACAAATTTAAGATTATTTTGGTTAGAACATACTGTACATGTTAGAACATACTACTCTTGTTCAAAGTATTGTACCTATACAGCTCATCTAACAAGTAATGCAAATTTCGTACATCCCTATAATCTTACTCTGAAGGGGCTGAGGTAGGAGATCTATCTCAGTTCAAGGCTAGAATGGACTATCTGCTAGAGCCTTTCTCAAAAATAAGTAAATAAGGCCGGTGAGATGGCTCAGTGGGTAAAAGTGCTTGCCATACAAACCTGATAACCTGAGCTAGTTCTAGGCTACCCTGGGCTAGCACTAACTGAGCAGACCTAAAGACCTGAGTTTGATATAACAAGGTTAATACAGTAGTGCACATCTGTAACCCCAGCATTCTTCCGGTGATGGGCGACAGAGACAGGAGATCTGACGAGAAGCTCTGGGTCAGCTGTCCTGGACACAGCACAGTAGCAGAAACAAGAGATACCCTGCCTCAAACAGTGTGCAAGGGGAGAACTGACTCCTGAAAGATGTCTGTTGACCTCTACACACTCGCCATGGCACTCATACCTGCACATACACACACACACACACACACACACACACACACACACACACACACACCTAAAACAAATAAAAGTAAATTTTAAAGCCACCAAAGGGGCTGGAGAGATAGTTCAGTGGTTGAATGCTGGCTTTCTTGCAGAGGATCTGGGTTTGATTTCCAGCACCCACATGGCAGCTCACAACCATTTGTAACTCCAGTCCCAGAGGATCTGTTGACCTCTTCTGGACTCCATAGGCATTGTGTAAATGGGATGCATAGACATACATGTAAATGAAACACTTATACACATAAAAAGAATATTTTAAAACCTGTTTAAGCCCGGCAGTGGTGGCGCACGCCTTTAGTCCCAGCACTCGGGAGGCAGAGACAGGCGGATCTCTGTGAGTTCGAGGCCAGCCTAGTCTACAGAGCAAGATCCAGGAAAGGCTCCAAAAACTACACGGAGAAACCCTGTCTTGAAAAAACAAAAAATAAAAATAAAAAAATAAATAATAATAATAATAATAATAATAATAATAATAAAACTACCAAAATACTGTTAATAGGGAAAACATCAAAGGTCTTAAAATCAATTTGTAAGACACAGACACGATATGTATAGAGAAGACCACACTGTAAACAATTGACAGTACTTACCGCAGCACCAAACTTCTGCTGGAACTGACCAATGACTGTGTATGTCACCTCCTCTTCCTCTACAAGAGAAGGATGGCACTGAATCTATCTCTCTTCCTTGACAAGAGAATGGCCCTCTTGCTAATTTTAGAAATACTCCTTATCACCTGTTCAGTCCTCCCACATCAAACATGGTGAGTACTAGTTACTACCCTGTTTTGTCAACTGAGACTAAACCAGAGTCCCACCAAGGATAATCTTACAAACTGAATGGTCTATCATTCCTGTCATAATCCAGTACTGATTCTCTCTTCCTAGGTTTACATGCTGAGTATACACTAAGGCCTTTCTGTAGGGATTAATCTATTATTATGTATGCGTGTGTATGGTGTGTTGGGTGTGTGTGCACATGCTCACATGAATGTGGAGGTCATAAAACAACTTTGTAGATTGGGTTCTCTCCTTCTACCTTTATGTGGGTTCTGGGGATTGAACACAAACCATCCAGCAAGCACCTTTACCCACTGACACATCCTGCCTGCCCAAGTCAAGCACTTTAAAAAGATATTTCATAACAAAAAGTAACAGTTTAAAATAAATGAATCCTGGAAAAGGAATAATACCCACCCACACTGTTGGAGTTTTAAGTCTTATTATTATTATTATTATTATTATTATTATTATTATTATTATTTATGTCTTTTTTGAGATAGGGTCTCACACAGTCCAGGCTAGCCTTGAACTCATTAAGTAGCTGAGGATGCCCTTGAACTTCTGATCTTCCTGCCTCTACTTCCACAGTTTACCCATCTGATGATAATGGGGATGGAACCCAGGTCATTGTTAACATGACTAAAGTATCTTATCCTGAGTTACATCCCTAGACCCTACCTTAAGAGTTATTTTTTGGTGGCTGTCTTGGTTATGGTTACTATTCTACTGCTGGGAAGAGACACCATGACCAACCAAACTCTCATAAAAGGAAGCATTTAACTGGAGGCTTGTTTACAGTTTCAGAGGGCTCGTCCATTATCATCACGGCAGGCAGGGCACATGACAGTAAGCATGGAGCTGGAGCAGGAGCTCAGAGTTCTACATTCTGATCCACAGGCAGCAGGCAGAGAGACAGTGGGCCGGGTGGTGGGCTTCTGAAACATTAACGCCCACCCCAGGGATACACCTCCAACAAGGCCACACCTCCTAATCGTTCAAACAGTTCTTCACCTGAGACTAAGTACACAAATACATGAAGCTACTGGGGCATTCTCATTCAAACTGGCGTAGTTACTGAACGGTTAAGAGTTTTTGCTGTTTGTCCAAAGGACCTGAGTTACTCCCCGTGTCCCAGTCCACTTCCTGTTGCCTTCTGATCAAAATGTCTGCCTTCATGCTGCCATGCTCCCCGCCATGATGATAATGGACTGAACCTCTAAACTGTAAGCCACCTCAATTAAATGTTTTCCTTTATAAGAGTTGCCGTGTCTCTTCACAGCAATAGAAACCCAAATTAAGAAAGTCTGTCAAGATAGTTCAGTTAGTTTAAAGGCTTGGGAGCAGGTGACTTGTTCAATCCCCAGGACCTACATGGTGGGAGGCAAGAAGCAACTTTTGAAATTGTCCCCTGACTTCCACAAGAGCCAGGATGCATACATGCATTCATAGGTGTGCATACACATACATACACACATACATACATACATACACACACACACACACACACACACACACACAAATCCTTTATTTCCTAATCTCTGTAGTGCCACAGGACAACAATCCTCCTCTTCTTTTGCATTTATACACGCTCTCTTTGGTGACTTCAGCTGGTCTCAAAGTTTTAAAAACTGTCTATTGGTTGATTCCTGAAGCTCTCTCTCCATATGACACTTCTCATCTCTAGGCTACGTTTTCTATTTTGGGGACAGGGCTTCACTATGTAGTGCATGCTATCCTCCACTTACAATCTTCCCAGCAATATATCACCTGAGTGGCAGCATTCCTGGCCTTTATCCAAACTTAAATTGACCCAAACTGAATGTTACAGCTGGTTTTAATGTAAACTTGCCACAATAGCCAGGCAGTAGTGACGAACGCCTTTAATCCCAGCGCTTGGGAGGCAGAGGCAGGCAGATCTCTGTGAGTTTGAGGCCAGCATGGTCTACAAAGCGAGTTCCAGGAAAGGCTCCAAAGCCAAACAAAGAAACCCTGTCTCGGGGAAAAAAAAAATTGCCACAAATTAGAATAACCTGAGTAGGGCATCTTACCAAACAATGGTCCTTATGCCTTGACTGATGGGGGAAGGCCCACCCAACTGTGGGTGGATCTTCTGGTAGCAGTCCAGATAAAAGCATATGTCAGAAGGGAGAGTAATTTGGTCTTTTGCTGGCTTGGTCTTCCTCCTGCTGCCAAATTAATCTATGCTGCTGCTGTGCTGCTGCTGCTGCTGCTGCTGATTCCTTCACTGATATCAGAATCAGCATTTCCAAGTTTTCATTATGGACTAGGGCACCAGAGAGGGACTACTGAGGCACCCTGCCCTGTGTAACTAACAGCTGTTGTCCCCTAACCAGTGAGACACAGTTATTATGGTACTACTCCAACTGGGGAAGCATTTAGCCTCAAGGAACTAGTAACTACCGGATTCTCAACTTCTAAGGTGTGACTTATCTGTTGTTACTGACTTAAGAAATTCATTCATATTTAGTCTCCATCTATCTATCTATCTATCTATCTATCTGTCTGTCTGTCTGTCTATCTATCTATCTATCTATCTATCATCTATCTATCTCATTTTACTGATTCTGTTCCTCTAAAGAACCCTGTCTAATTCACTGAACTTCTGTTCAGGTCTCCAAAACCTTTTCTGCATGAAGTTCTTCTCATCTTAGTTTAAACAACTCTCTTCATACTTGCAGATGCTAAGGTTCAAACCCCTAAAATCATCTTTCATTCCACGTTATCCTTGCACACTCCTATCTATCTAATTTGTCAGGATATTCCGCTCCACCTTCAACACACATCTAGAAGTACAGTGCTTCCTACCTACTCTACTGCTACCACTGGAGTCGAGGGCACTGTCCTGATTGCTTTCAAATATTTCAAGCCAATGAGAAGGTTCATTGTGCAGGCACTTACTGCAGAGCCGGAGAGCCTGAGTTCAATACAGGACGCACATGGCGGAAGGAGAGAAACCCTTCCTTCAAGGTGGCTCTCTACCACCACATGCTTGTCATGACACACATATACCCCCCACACAAATAAATGTAATTGAAAATTAAAAACATAAGCTGGGCGGTGGTGGTGTACGCCTTTAATCCCAGCACCCGGGAAGCAGAGGCAGGCGGATCTCTGTGAGTTTGAGGCCAGCCTGATCTATAAAGTTCCAGGACAGCCAGGACTACAGAAAAAAACCCTGTTTCAAAAAAACTAATTTATTTATATATATAATTATTATTAAACTATATATATTAAACTCAATAAATATCATTGAGAAGGAAGATCAGGCATGGTGGTCCTTGTTTGTTATCTTAAGACTTGGGAGACTGTGGCAGGAGGATTGCCTTGAGTTCCAGGTTATCATGGACGACAGTGTGAGGTAGAATAATGAAAAACAAAGAATTATAACTTCTTCACAAAGCTGTCTAGATGTGTTTGTGTTGTTGGTTGGTTGGTTTTTTGAAAAAGGGTCTCTGTAGCCCAGGCTGGCCTCAGTCTCTTAGTAATGGGATTAAAGGTGTATACCACAAAAACTAATTTTGTTTTTTATTTTTTATTTTTTGAGACAAGGTTTCTCTGTGTGGCTTTGGAGCCTTTCCTGGAACTCACTCTGTAGCCCAGGCTGGCCTCGAACTCACAGAGATCTGCCTGCCTCTGCCTGGGATTAAAGGCGTGTGCCACCACCTCCTGGCTACTTTTTTTTTTTAAATGAAAAACCAAACCCCAAAAAGCTCTTCAATACTTTGCTTCCTTTCTCTCTTCAGAATCCTATGCCCCTTTAATGGTCTATAAATTTCTCAGTGACCCATCAATCCACCTCCTCACCTATTCCTTCTTCTTCTGCTCCATATGTAATGATTTCCTTGCTGATGCTTCGACATCTTGGCATGTCCTACCTCTAGAGCCTTTACATTTTTCTTTTCTCAGTTTAAATACATCTCTCAGCATGTGCTGTATCTTATGCCTATAATCTCAGTCTCATAAGGGCCCAAGGCAAGATTGTTGAAGAGTTTGAGGCTAGCCCGATAGCTACAGAATGAATCCTGGGCTACAGGAGTGAGACCCTATCACAAAACAACAAAAACTAACCAATTTAAAAATTGGGCATGGTGGCAGGTGGATCTGAGTTCAAGGCCAGCCTGGTCTACAGAGTGAGTTCCAGGACATCCAGAGCTATATATTGAAACCCTGTCTGAAAACAAGAGCCTGGAGAGGTGGCGCTTGTTTTTAACCCTACCACTTGGGAAACTGATGCCAACCTGGGTACATAAGGAGTACCACAGCAGTCAGGGCTATCTATGACTAGACTGCGGCTCAAAACAAAGAACAAAGGGAGGCATTTCTCATGACATCCAAACAGCTCAATGCCTCCCTCCTTTAGGCCTTTATGCTAACGTTACTACTTCAGCAAGACCTGCCCTGGACACGTGAAAACTTAGAAAGTATATGATCCACAAGCTTACTGTCCTGCTATTCTCAGCATGTGGAAATAGAGTACTAGCATTCTATATATTTTACTCATTTTTTCTTTTTTGAGACAGGGTCTCATATACCCTAGGCTGTCCTCAAACTTGCTATGCAGCCAATTCTATCCTTGAACTCTTGATCCTCTTCTACCTCTTAGTGGTGGGCTTACAGGAGCAGTATGGCACATATTTCCTACTCATTCATCTTCTTTAGCATCTTTTGTATCAGAGCTCAGTGAGGGCAGCATCCCTAATCCTGGCACACAGTATGCATTCCCATGTCAACTAAACACATAATTCATAATACTTACCTTAATTCACAATTTTATTGTGAGGCACAATAAAAAGAGCCTAGCAAATTCAGAGGTCCAGCACTCACCTGATGGGCAGTATTTGAGGTCACTGAGTAGAGAGCTGGTTGGTGCCTCTGGTGCAGGTGAAGCAGGCTCACACACAGTTAGGTCTTCGTCTTTCATTTTCTCCATTCCAGCTCTTTCTGTATTTATGCTATCCTTACAAAAAATCATATTCAGATGAACTTGTCCTTTGTTACCGATGCCATGCACAGATCTCCCTACTCGTTAACAGCAAAGACTGCAGCCCATTTCTGCACTGCTCACATCCACTGCTTGAGGTGCCATCTAGAGACAGACACACTGACCTGCTTGTTTTTACTTCCTTAGACCATCTGAGAAGCAAGCAGCTAGTGAACTAGAGTTAAGTCTGTCTCCTCTACTGTGCTCATTGGAAAATCTCACAGTGAAGAAATTGTCTCGTAATACCTAACAGAAGATGCCTTTTCTCCCGATGCACCTTGTTCTGCTTCATCCATTAGTTCCACTGAAAAATAACCAGAAGATTTTCAACAGTTTCCAGCGGAAAGCCACCGGCCACTCCACCCCACACACTGTGCTCAATTGCAGACTATAAACGGGTGGAAAGCAGAAAAAATAAGTTCATGTATACGGTACTAAAGACAAGACAAATCCTATTTTCTTTCAAATGCCTGAATGAGGCAGAGAAGTAAGTTTTCCATGGCAGATTCCAATTAGTGATTAGGGAACATAAAACTTACCATTCAAAATCTCATGCCCAAAAAACATTTTCACTCCTGGGACACTCCGGCCTGTCTCTACGTTCTTCACTGTGATAGAAAAGAATCTTCACAGATAGAAAACTGTGTCTAGTTAATAACACATACTATTTCCCCCAAAACCGCAAGAAACTGTGAACTCTCTTAAAATTACTGAAATACGAGTTTTATATAAAAATCCCTTCTTTCTGGACTGTGGAGATGGCTCAGTGGTTAAGAGCACTGGCTGTTCTTCCAGAGGACCTAAGTTCAGTTCCCAGGAACCACATGGTGGCTCATAACCATCTGTAATGAGATCTGGTGCCCTCTTCTTGCCTACAGGCACACATGCAGACAAAACACTGTATATTTAATAAATAAATAAATAAATCTTTTTTTAAAAAAATCCTGCAGGGTGGTAGTGGGCACACGACTTTAATCCCAGCACTTGGGAGACAGATCTCTGTGAGATTGAGGCCAGCCTAGTCTACATAGCAAGTTCTAGACCAGCCAATGCTATATAATGAGACCCTGCCAAAAGGGGAAAAAAAAACCTAAAAAGAAAAAAAATTCCCAACTGCTGGGATTAAAGACATGGGCCAGCCCAGCAGTGGTGGCCCATGTCTTTAATCCCAGGAGTCGGGAGGCAAAGTCAGGCAGATCTCTGTGAGTTTGAGGCCAGCCTGGTCTAAAGACAGGCTAAGAGCTACACATAAAAACCCTGCTGCAAAACAACAACAAAAAAGACATGTGCCACTACACCTGTCCTGCGTAGGGTTAGGGTTTGAACCTCAGGCTTTCTGTGTGTTAGCCAAGAACTCTACCAACTGAGCTACATCCCCAGTCCTGGTTTGGGCTTTTGACACAGGTTCTCACATATTCCAGGCTGGCTTCAAACTCATTATGTAGTTGAGACTGGCCCTGAACTCCTGACTTCTGGGCTTCTTTTTGTCTGAGATAAATTAATTCTTTACATCTGTGATTTTTTCCCCCTCTGTTGAAACCAAAAGCAATTTCAATAACAAGATTAATTTCAATATTCACGTAAACAATAATTAACAGAAGTTTCCAAATTTTCAAACTATATATTGAAAACTACCACCCTCAGGGCTGGAGAGATGGCTCAGCAGTTCAGAGCACTGAATGCTCTTCCAGAGGACCAGGGTTTGATTCCCAAAACCCATGTAACAATTCACAACCATCTGTAACTCCAGGGAGTCCTATGTCTTCTTCTGGCCTTGGAGGGCACCAGGCATGCATGTGGCACACAGACATACATGCAGACAAAACACTCACATTCATTAAGCAAATAATTAATAAAAAAGAAAATTTCCGCTATAATATCAGCGAGAGTACACAAGTGAGGACCACCCAACACAGGTAGCCATGCTGCTCTGCTAGGGAATAGTATTCTAATATTTTTCTCATACCTTTCTTAAAATAGGAACAACACTACTTTCCCAGCCACTAATGCTGCCCACAATCATCACCCACACGCAGCTGCTAATCTCTTAAGGAGGCAGAAGAAAATGACACATAGAACCCAACCATTTTTTAGGACAACAATCTTGTTAGGATCCACATGCTGGAGCACGCCCTCGAAGATGCCAGAAACCAAGGTGAGTTTCACTCTTCTCCACAAAATGTGGTTGAGGAAATGGTAGTCACTGCTGGGATCCATGCTCTGTGATTCCAAAAGCAGACTTCAAAGAATCTTCGTCAAGCATCCAAACACTTAAAAATTAACAAAGAGATCATTATTTTGAAAAGACTATTTTGATCTGGGTATGGTAGTGCACATCTTTCATCCTGAAGACCGAGGTAAGGGTGATCTCTGACTACAACAGCTTGGTCTACATAGTAAGTTTCTGGCAAGCCAGGGAGACCCTGTTTCAAAAAGTTTCAAAAGTTTGGTTATTTACCATTTCTCCAAATTTCTTTTTCTTATTTTCTTTTTTTTTGAGGGGGAGGGGGCAGGGTTTCTCTGTATAACAGCCCTGGCTGTCCTGTAATTCCCTTTGTAGACCAGGCTGGCCTCAAACTCACAGAGATCCACCTGCCTCTGCCTCCCAGGAGCCGAGATTAAAGGTGTGCGCCACCACCACCTGGTGGTGCATTTCTCCAAATTTCTAAGGCAGTGGTTCTCAACCTGTGAGTTGTGGCCCCTTTGGGTGGGGGTGGGAATATTAAAAGACCATTTTACAGAGGCTGAATATCAGATATTTTACATATCATATATTTACATTACGATTCATAACAGTAACAAAATAAAATTATGGTTGGGGATCACCACAACATGAGGACCTGTATTAAAGGGTCACAGCATTAGGAAGGTTGAGAACCTCTGCTCTAAGGGATAAGAGTAGTAGTTTGCTTTTGTTCCTTATTTTAAAATACTAAGAAGAACCACAGCAAGTACAATTTTATTTATTTTTATTTTATGTGTACAGTTGTTTTGTCTCCATGTATGTCTCTGCACATTAGTTTAGTGCCCGAGGAAGCCAGAAGGGGGCGCCAGATCCCCTGAAACTGGAATTGCTGATGGTTGCTGGGAACTAAACCTGTGTCCTCTGAAAGAGATCTTAAGCACTGATCTCTTCAACCCCACAATTTTAATTCTTATGTAGGAATCTCAAAACTGTAGGGCTCTGGGCAAGACAAGATTAGCTTTTCTGTTTATAAAAAGGGCATGGTCAGTGAAAGATGTGGAAGAGAGGAAGCCGAAAGGTTTTTAAGAGCCAAAGGGGATAGATGACTCTAGACACAAGGGGACTGAGGAACATAGGAACTCACAGACTATGGCAGCATGCACAGGGACTGCACAGGTCCCAGCACTGAGAAGGGAGGTGGACACCAGCTCCCATCTCTAAGAATCTACAGTTGACAACTGCTCACAAAGGAAAAATTAGCTTCCCCAATGAAGTCTCACTGGGTATACAAACCACATTTAAGGGCAGGCAGACTCTGTGTCTAGAAGTACATGGCCTACAAAAAATGAACTCAATGGTATTTTTGGAAATATTGGACTTTTGCTTTTATACTGTGGTTTCCAGTTTTGTGTTTTTATGGACTTGGTGTGTTTCTTATTCTTTTTGTTTTATTCTAGTTTGTTTATTTGCCTGTTTTTTTGTTTTGCTTTTGTATTTTTGAGACAGTGTCTCTCTACGTAGCTCTGGCTGTCCTGGAATTCACTATGTAGACCATGCTAGCTTCGATCTCACTGAGATCGGTCTGCCTCTGCCTCCCAAGTGCTGGTATTAAAGGCGTGTTTGTTTTCTAGAGAAAGAGGGAAAGAAGGAATGGAATTGGAAGTGTAGAGAGGTGGGGAAGATCTGAGAGGAGATAAGGGAGGGGAAATCATGATCAGAATATATTGTATGAAAAAATATTTTCAATTTAAAAAAGGGACATGGTATCCCCTTTCTCATCATAGCTAAATAGAAGCTTCTTACTTATTTTATTGAGATAAAGTCTTACTGTATAGCACTGGAAGGCACAGAATTTGCTATAAAGACCAGCCTGGTGTAGAATTCAATAGAGATGCACCTGACTCTGTATCCTGGATGCTGCAATTTAAGAAATATGCTATGTCTGGTTCTCACTGAGCCAACTTCCTAGCTCCCAAGTGCTTTTTTTGTCTGTTTATACTTGTGATGCTGGGGACTGAACCCAGAGCCTTGCACAGGTAAGCAAGCACTCTATCACCAAGATACATTCCTAGCCCCAGGACTGTGATTTTTTTCACTTTTACTTAAACATTTTTATTCATTTTTTTTAATTTTAAAAGTTTTAGTTTATTATTATTGTGCTTTTGAAACAGGGTCTCACTGTGTAGCCCTGGCTGGCCTGGGATTCTTTGTAGAGTAGGTGGCCTTGAACTCACAAAGAGAGCTTTAGAGTGTTGGGATTAAAGGCATGTACCATGACACTGGGCCTTTACTATTATCATTTTGTATGTATGGGTGCTTTGTTTGCATGTATATCTGTGAAGCACATGTATGTAGTGCCCTCAGAAGCCAGAAGGAGCTGGAGTTACAAATGGTGTGAGTCATCAAATGGGTACTGGGACCTGAATGCAAGTTCTCTAGGAGAGCAGCCTCTAGCCCCAGTATTCTTTTTTGTGTGTGGTTTTCTGAGACAGGGTTTCTCTGTGTAGCCTTAGCTGTCCTGGAATTTGCTTTGTAGACCAGGTTGACCTCAAATTCATAGAGATCCAGTTGCCTCTGCCTCCCAAGTGCTGGGATTAAAGGCGTGCGCCGCCATGTCCAGCTCTATTTTTATCCTTTAAGGAAGGGCTCTCAAACATACCGATACTTTCAACAAGCAGCAGCTAATCCACAGAAGAGGAAAGAGGCTCCGGCACTCACTCGCCCTGTTATGCCCGAGGCAGGCTTTCTCACTGACGCTGGCGTCTTCTTGTCTCGATTCTCCACAGGACAGGGTTTCAGGTCTGTGTGGCCGTGCCAGCTTTCTAAGTGGGCACTGGGGTCTGGATTCAGCTTTCACGTTTGAGCAGCAAGCCCTCTTGCTAAGCCATCTCTGCAGCCGTGACATACACAACACATACATAGTAAGGCTAGGATGCTCAAAACTGAAAAGTTAGGACATGCTTAGGAAGGAAGAAAATTGAAGACAGGCCAAGTGGGGCAGGAGACGCTGCTCGGCAGTCCTGAGTGCTTTCTGTTTTCCAGAGGCCCGATGTCTGGGGTTTCCCAGCATCCACATTTGGCTCACAACCCCTCTAACTCCAGCTCCAGGGCATAGGGTGCCCTCTTCCAGCCTCCACTGGTGAGAACACACACACACATCCCTCTCACACTCACACACAAGTACCACTTTCTTTTTTTTTTCCCCCACGACAGGTTTCTCTGTGTACCCTTGGCTGTTCTGGAACTTACTCTATTAAAATCAGGCTGGCCTCAAACTCAGATCTGCCTTCCTCTGCCTCCAGAGTGCTGGGATTAGAGGTGTGCACCACCACTGCCCAGCACACAAATACCACTTTTAAAGGTTAAAACAAATAAGAAAAAAATCCCACATAGCAAAGAAATTTTAGTTACTGCTTTTTGTTTTTAGACAGGATCTTCCTGTTGTATATTTGGTTTGTGTTCTGACAAATGAACCTTGCTGGAGATCAGAGGCCGGAGCTAGTCACTAGTTAACCATAGAGACCAGGCAGTGGCGGCTCACACCTTTGATCCCAGTACTTGGTAGGAGGAAGCAGCAATCAGACAGGAATATAAGGTGGGTAGAGACAGGATCTCCTGCCCATTCAGTCTGAGGTTTCATAGAGACAGGAGCTCCTGCCCATTCAGTTTGAGGTTCCGTAGAGACAGGATCTCGCCCTATTGGAGCTGAGGATTCAGAGAGGTAAGAGGTGGCTCGCTGCTCTGCTTCTCTGATCTCCAGGCAAGCCTTATTTGTCAGAAGATAAACAAAATATCACACATCTTCCTGAGTAGCCCCAGCTAGACCGGAATGCCCTATCTAGACCATTGGTGACCTTGAATTTGCAAAGATACTTCTGCCTCTGCTTCCTCAGTGCAGTGATTATAGACATTAGCCACCAGACCTCACACAAAGGGTTTAATTGGATACAGTTATCAAAATTTATATTAAAAATTAGGAGGAAAAAATGTCAGGATGAAGAGATGAGCGTCTAGGTCAACCAAGAAAGGTATTATGCATGTGTCTGACATCAAGATTCCACAGCACATTAATGGGCTTCTTAGACTGCCATATCCAAACCGTTACTGTCAGCATAGGAAGGCTGATCTCAGATGGGGTAAGACAAGGGGTTAATTAGGAAACAACTGAGTCAGACTAGAACTTCAGTGGGCAGAGGAGCCTTGGAGACTAAGGCTGAGCTGCAATGGCCTAAGTAACTTTGAAGCTAGGAGTCTGAGGCAATTTGAGAAAGGTGCTAAGATATTTCGGTACTAAATTGATAAGAACTTCTTCCATTTCTCAAGCTGGCTCTAAACAAAGGGGTCAAGGGGCAAGACAGGTGATGCCGTGGGAAGACCACTGCTTCACTTGAGAGGGTGTATACTAAAATGTGGCTTTTAACCTTTTCTTTAGCAAACAAAAAATGCCATAAAAATAAAATGCAAACTGGGCAGTGGTGGCGCACCCTTAATCCCAGTGCACAGTTTTAATCCCAGTATTCCGGGAGGCAGAGGTAGGCAAATATCTGAGCTCGAGG